>PVKV010037391.1:0-14853 GCA_004027835.1 Alouatta palliata
TTCTCCCACTTTTGTCTCCAGGTCTTTCACTTCTTCTATTTGGGGGTAACCATGGTTCCCAGTGTCATGTTATCCTTCTTGAGATGGGCCGTACGTTATGACTGAGTATATGTGAGGTGCATATGGGCATGTACACACACACACACACACACACACTCTCTCTCTCTCTCTCTCTCTCTCTTTTTCTTCCTTCTTTTCTCCCTCCCTCCCTCCCTTCCTTCCTCCCTCCCTCCCTCCCTTCCTTCCTTCCTCCCTCCCTCCCTTCCTTCCTTCTTTCTCTCTCCTTCCTTCCTCTTTCTCTCTTTCTTTTCTTTCTTTCTCAGATCTCACTCTGTCACCCAGGCTGGAGTGCAGTGACATGATCATGGCTCACCACAACCTCTGCCTCCTGGGTTCAAGCAGTTCTCCTGCTTCAGCCTCTCAAGTAACTGGGATTATGGGCACCCGCCACCACACCTGGCTAATTTTTTGTATTTTTAGTAGAGACAGGGTTTAACCATCTTGGCCAGGCTGGCCTTGAACTCCTGACCTCAGGTGATCCACCCGGTTCGGCTTCCCAAAGTGCTAGGATTATAGGCGTGAGCCACCGCCTTTCTCTTTCTTAATGGCTGTGTGGAATTCCACTGCCTGGATGGACTGTCATTTCTGTAATCAGTCCTCTATGATGCAACATTGCATTATTTTCAGTCTTTGGCCACCTCAAGTGATGAGGCTGTGATTAGCCTGCAGAAAGCCCTCTGTGCTCAGGTGTGGATGCATCTAGACACATCATCGCTGAGTTCAAGGGCATGTGCACTGACAAGTTGAGGCACGTTGCTAAGCTTCCTTCCAAGGAGTTTGTCACATGCAGCTCTGTATGGCCGCAAAATGCCCAGGGTCTAGGCTGGCACACAAGAGCTGGGGAACCAAGGGAAAATCGGCCAAGTTTTTGGTCAGCCTTCCCCTTTGCGTCTCTCCTTGCAAGTTTTCATGAGCAGCCTTCTCCAGGCAATGTGCTTGCTCTTGAACCCCCATCAAATGAAGGCTCTGTTAACAGGCCTTACTATCATTTAGTCCATCACGCCCCAAAGGCTTTTCTCAGGAACACATTTCTTTTTCTTTTTTGAGACAGAGTCTTGCTGTGTTGCCAGGCGCCAGGCTGGAGTGCAGTGGCACGATCTCGGCTCACTGCCACCTCCGCCTCCTGGGTTCAAGCAATTCTCCTGCCTCAGCCTTCTGAGTAGCTGGGGCTACAGATGTGCTCCACCATTCCCAGCTAATTTTTATATTTTAGTGGAGACGGGGTTTCACTATGTTGGCCAAGATGGTCTCGATCTCTTGACCTCATGATCTGCCCACCTCAGCCTCCCAAAGTGCTGGGATTACAGGTGTGAGCCACTGTGCCCAGCCTGGAACACATTTCTGTAGATAAATATGGAGGGTAAAAATTGCCTCCCCAGTCCAATGTGCCTGAGCAATGCTGAGTTAAGTGATATTAAAACAGGTGTTTTGTTGTGGGACTTTTCAGAGCCTTTAACATGCTAATAAACATTGGGATGTCTAAGAGGTGTTAGTGTGTAGAGTTCATCACATTGCTTTGACCACACAAGTTCAGAAAGGCTGACGTGATCTCACTACTGCACTGTACTGAAAGGGAGGCTAACGCCCAGAGAAGAAAGGTGAGTTTTCCAAGGTCACACAGCAGGGGTGGTGATCTGAATCTCCAGTCCCACTATGATAGTGACACCAATAAAGTGCTCCATGCTCCTTCTCTGTAATGGGTAACTTGGTGCCCTAAAGGGACACCAAGACATCTGTAACATGCCATCCTGGAGTAGATCCACTTTAATGAAAAAAACTGGTAAAATCTGAGTACAATCTCTAGTATTGTTAATTGTAGAAGGTACCAACATCACCTTCTTAGTTTTGACAAATGCACTCTGGTTATGTAAAATAGTAGCATTGGGGGATGCTGGGTGAAGGATGTTCAAGAACCCTATATATCATCTCTGCTACTCTTCTGTAAATCTAACATGATTTCAAAATGAAACTTGCATATATTATTCATGCCAAACTAAACACTGAGTCATGTACTAGACTCAGCCACAGACAAACAGAAGCAGACCTAGAATAGTTTAGACTACCATCTGCAAATACCTTTGGAAAAATACACAAACATGCTGATAATCTTATTTACTTGGGGCGGGGGAGGGCAACTGGGTGGCTGGTGTGTCAAAGGAGAAAGCCTTCTGTGTCGCCTTTAGTATCTTTTGGATTTCAAACTTTGTAAATGTCTTATTTTTTCAACAACTAAATTTCCAAAATAATTCAGGGGAGAGAAACTTTAATGAAAACATTTTGAGTTTGACTTTTTTTTTTAGAAAATATAGTGAACATAGTAGAAAAAAATAATTGTTGCTGTTAATGTTTCTTGGAGTTTCTCTGACATGCCATAATAAGAATTTACATTATGTGCTATGGTAAGCACAGAACAGGCATTATCTCATTGAATGTCCTCAACCATGCATGAACCCCATTTTTTAGAAGCACCACTTGTCCAACATATCATGTAGTGAGAGAGCTGAAATCTGAGGCTTGCTCTGCCGGGTTCTGTAAACCGAGCTTTTAATTGCTATTTCTACTGTTAGGGTACAATTATATACACAGGAGGGTATGGGAGCAGACATAACAGGGCCTGTAGTAGATGCTGTTGGGGCCTCGCCCATATTACCCTGGTAGGTGCCAGTTTTGTGCATGCCAGCCTGACTCCCACATTTCTGCATTTTTTTCCTAAGGGAGCTCTCTCTGCCCACTGAGGTTGCTCTGCTGGTATTCATGGCCAGCTGGAGGTGCTGGGGAATTATACTCCCACTTCCATCAGCCCTCATCCAGTGACTAATAGGAGTTGGTGTATAAATACCCCAGCTCCCTCCCCTTGTGTAGTAACTCTGAGGTGCAGTTCTACACCAAAAAGGTAGAGAAGACTGCCCAGAGTAATAGACTCTTTAATTTTTACATTAAAAATGAGGTATCCTTTATATTCCATGAAATTATTTTTTCTTTTTTTTTTTAACTTTTAAGTTGAGGGGCACATGTGCAGTTTGGTTATATAGGCAAATTAGTGTCATGGGGGTTTGTTGTATGGATTATTTTATCTCCCAGGTATTAAGCCTAGTATGCATTAGTCATTTTTTCCTGGCCCTCTCCCTCTTCTCACTCTCCACCCTCCGATAGGCCTTAGTGTGTGTTGTTCCCCTCTATATGTCCATGTGTTCTCATCACTTAGTTCCCACCTAGAAGTGAGAACATGTGGAATTTTGTGTGCTGTTTCTGCATTAGTTTGATAAGGATAGTGGCCTCCGGCTCCAACCATGTTCCTGCAGAGGATATAATCTCATTTTTTATGGCTGCATAGTATTCCGTGGAGTATATGTACCATATTTTCTTTATCCCATCTATCACTGATGGGCATTTAGGTTGGTTCTATGTCTTTGCTACTGTGAATAGTGCTGCAGTGAATGTATGTGTGCATGTGTCTTTATGATAGAGCAATTTATATTCCTTTGGGTATCTACCCAGTAATAAATAGGATGGCTAGGTTGAATGGTAGTTCTGTTTTTAGGTCTTTGAAGAATCGCCACACTGTTTTCCACAATGGTTGAACTAGTTTACACTCCCACCCGTGGTGCATAAGCATTTGTTTTTCTCAGCAGCCTCACTAGCACCTGCTATTTTTTTTACTTTTTTATTTTTATTTTTACTTTTTTTTAAAGAGGAGGTTTCACCATATTGGTCAGGCTGGTCTTGAACTGGTGACGTTAGGTGATCCGCCCGCCTCAGCCTCCCAAAGTGCTAGGATTACAGGCGTGAGCCACCGCGCCCGGCTATTTTTTTTGACTTTTTAATAATAGCTATTCTGACTGGTGTGAGATGATATCTCACTGTGGTTTGGATTTGCATTTCTTTAATGATCAGTGATGTCGAGGTGTTTTTTTTTTTTTTTTTTTTTTTTTAATATGCTTGTTGGCCACATGCATGTCTTCTTTTGAAAAGTGTCTGTCTGTTCATGTCCTTTGTCTACTTTTTGATGGGGTTGTTTATTTCTTGTAAACTGGGTTAAGTTCCTTACAGATGCTGAATATTAGACCTTTGTCAGATACGTAGTTTGCAAAGTTTTCTCCGATTCTGTTGGTTGTCTGTTTACTCTGTTGATAGTTTCTTTTGCTGTGCGGAAGCTCTTTCGTTTAATTAGATCCCATCTGTCAAATTTTGCTTTTGTTGCAATTGATTTTGGCATCTTTGTCATAAAATCGTTTACCATTCCTATGTCCTGAATAGCATTGCCTAGGTTGTCTTCCAGGATTTTTATAGTTTTGGGTTTTACATTTAAGTCTTTAGTCCATCTTGAGTTAGTTTTTATATAGTCCTTTATATTCAGTGAAATTCTTAATGTTAAGTACACAGTTACGTCAGTTTGATAAAGGCATACGCTTGTGCAACCCACGTCTCTATTGAGAAGCAAGAAATACCACAGAAAACTTCATGGTGCCCCTTCTCAGGTAATTCCTTCATACCCAGAAGCAACCACTGATCTGATTTCTATTACTGTAGGTTAGTTTTTCTTTTTCAAGAACTTTTCGTAAATCATACGCAGCATGTACCCTTTCCATTGGGTGTTTTTACCTAGTATAATGCTCCAGAGATTTCTTCATGCTGTAATGTATGTTAGTAGCTTATCCCCCTCCCCGCCTTTTTTTTTTGAGACAGAGTCTTACTCTGTTGCCCAGGCTGGAGTGCAGTGGCATGATCTCAGTTCACTGTAGCCTCAGCCTCCCTGGCTCAAGCCATTTTCCCACCTCAGCCTCCCAAATAGCTGGGACTACAGGCACATGCCACCATGCCTTGCTAATTTTTGTACTTTTTTTTTAGAGAGACAGGGTTTCACCATGTTGCCTATGCTGGTCCTGAACTCCTGGGCTCAAGCAGTCCTGCCTTGGCCTCACAAAGTGCTGAGACTAAAAGCTTGAGCCGCCATGCCAGACTACTCATTTCTTTTTTTATTGCTGAATGCTATGGATAAACCTCAGTTTATCTGTTCTCAACGTCTGAGTTATTAGTGGGTTTTGCCTATGACGAGTAAAGCAGCTATGAACCACCACGCCCAGCTGCCACATCTTCACATTTCTGAGCTCTTGGTGTCTGTTTGCCATTTTGCCCCCACATCCCGGGTCCTCCCACTTTCTGCTAATGCATTTAAAGGGAGAAGGCATAGGTATTTATAAAGCACCTAATGTGTGCCAGCCTCTCTTCTAGGCCCCTCATCTAGCCCACTTGATCTTCATGGACACTTTATGAAGTAGGCACTATTGCCTCCAATGACGAGAAGGGGAAATTCAGTCTCCTGGGGGTTATGTCACTTGCCCAGGATCATGAGGAGCAGTGCTGTACCCCCTTGCTATTACATATATGTTCCACAGAGCAGCCCATCAGCACTTTCTGGAAGCTGATTAGAAATGCAGAATCTTGGCCATGCATGGTTGCTCACACCTGTAATTCCAGCACTTTGGGAGGCTGAGGTAAGGAGTTCGAGACCAGCCTGACCAATATGGTGAAACCCCGCCTCTACTAAAAATACAACAAATTAGCTAGGTGTGGTGATGCGCACCTGAAATTCCAGCTACTCCGGGGAGCTTGAACCCAGGAAGGGGGAGTTGGTAGTGAGCCGAGATCGCGCCACAGCGTTCCAGCCTGGGTGACAGAGCAAGACTCCCTCTCAAAAAAAAAAAAAAAAAGGCCGGGCGCGGTGGCTCACGCCTGTCATCCCAGCACTTTGGGAGGCCGAGGCGGGTGGATCACGAGGTCAAGAGATCGAGACCATCCTGGTCAACATAGTGAAACCCCGTCTCTACTAAAAATACAAAAATTAGCTGGGCATGGTGGCACGTGCCTGTAGTCCCAGCTACTTGGGAGGCTGAGGCAGGAGAATTGCTTGAACCTGGGCGGCAGAGGTTGCGGTGAGCCGAGATCGCGCCATTGCACTCCAGCCTGGGTAACAAGAGCTAAACTCCGTCTCAAAAAAAAAAAAAAAAAAAAAGCAGAACCTTAGACTCCATTTCACTACAGAGTCAGAATCTGTGTTTTATCATAATACTTCACCAGTTAACTGGATGCATAGTCAAGTTTGGGAAACCCTGGACTAGACCATGGTGTCTTCAAAATCAAGGACCTCTCTGGTTCACAGCTACTCTTTGACTTCCTCAATATGTGTGCCTAACACATAGTAGGTACTTAAACGTGAATGGAATAGCCAACGCAGTGTACAGCAGTGAAAACTAAGCTGACACCTTTGATAAATCGGTTGGATGCCCAAGGGCACAGGGGACCTGCCTCTGTGCCCAGACAGCAACCTCCACTGCACCAAGAACCACCCTCCCCCTGCCACTTCTCCCCTTGTGCAGCCACCAAGCCTCCCAGTACAGAGTGAGGTGGTCTTCCTAGGCACAGGTCTGGAAAGCAGAATGGGTGAGGAGGGAGGTGTAGACAGCGGATGGAGGAAAGCCAAGGGGCAGAAGGGCTCTGGGGAGGGGGCTGCAGTCTCAGCCAACCCCATCAGTTGTCCCATGATGGATGCTGATCATTTTCACTTTGAGTCACAAGCTCCATTACACAGCTGCCTTGGGCATCAAGGGAGACTCTGGGAGAGTTCCCAGGGCTGTGAAAACCCTCTGTCCTGCATTCTGAAGCTTCTGCCTCCACTCTTCTGCAAGCTACTTCCCACCACTTGCCTCACAAATGGAATTTACCACCATGTGGCAGTCGAGAAGCTGGAGGTACCGGGCTCCTCTCCATGAAGATGCCTCTTAGAAGGCTTACTACAAGACCAGGAGGCTGAGTCCTCTGAGCTGTGGCCCTTATGCCCAAGGGAGCAAGAGTGATCCAGTGACTGTGGAGGTGGTTTCTAGCATTTGAGGACTACGGCGATGCTACTCACTGGATGTCATGGCACACGGAAGCCAGGCTGTCATCCGCAGAATTAGGGAAAGGCCAGGGGAGCAAAGAGAGACAGACACATTTGCCCCAGCACTTCCCTGGGTGTGGGAAAGGTGTTGACTAAAGTTCTGAATTTCTAGATTGAAAAGTGGAGAGAATAAGAGAAGCCATATCACTGTAAAAAAGTGAGGTTAAAATGATCACTCTATTTTATGCTATTCTAAATTATGTATAAATTCAGACTACCTCAATAGAGGTCCAAATACCTCCACTTTAATGATATATATATATATATATATATATATATATATATATATATATATAGCATTATATATATATATATATATATAGCATTATATATATATATATAGCATTGCAACCTCACTGCAACCTCCACTTCCTGGGTTCAAGTGATTCTCCTGTCTCAGCCTCCCCTAGTAGCTGGGATTACAGGCATGCACCACCACACCCAACTAATTTTTGCATTTTTAAAGTAGAGATGGGATTTGGTTCCAGCATGTTGGCCAGGCTGGTCTCGAACTCCTGACCTCAAGTGATCCACCCACCTTGGCCTCCCAAAGCGCTGGGATTACAGGCATGAGATGAGCCACTATACTCGGTCTTAATGCTATATTCTATTCTTAATAGAAATGTGTACAAAACAGGGAAATATCTTGCTCAATCATTAAAAGAGGTGTCTGTAAAACCACACACACACACACACACACACACACACACACACAGAGAGAGAGAGGCTCCCTTTTCATCTCCTTATCATGCAGTCTCCGCAAAGTTTGCCTTTGTTTAGCTGGTCCTGTTTCTTGCATTTCTTATATTTAAGTTAGGTGGTGTCCTGTCTTAGTTTGCGATCCCTGCGAAGCAGAGCCTGAGAGGAGGGCTTGGATGTAGGAAGTGTGGTTGGAAGGAGATGCAGGAAGCAGGAGTGAGGGAGCAGGAAGATGAGGAAGGAAAGCAGGCCACCACCTTATCGGGGCATGTGTAGCTGGTTATCACCGGGGGAAACTGGGGCTCTGTCCTGCAAGACATCCTCTGAGGAGCCCTTCAGAATGTGCCTCAGAATTGCCCCACTGAGGGATGGGGGCATTTATCCCTTAACTCCTGAACCCCTAGCGGACGGCCATCCCTGGGGCTGTGAATGCCTTGAACTTGTTGGCTGCACCTGGTGGAGAACTGAACTGCTTCTGCATCTTTGGAGAAGACCGTAAGGCAGAAAAGTGGAGCAGTTTTCTGGCTGCTTCTTACCATGAGTATTAGTAGCCTGTGTGGAACTGTGTGCTATGGCAATGCAGAGATTAGAGGTGGTTCATGGGGGTGAAATGCAGACAAACAGTCTCCCATTAGGCATCCGTGCTGAGGGTGTCAACAGGCTCAGTGTGGAATCATGGTTGGAAAAGGTGGGCTCTGGGGGCAGACTGCCTGGGCAGACCGCTCCGTGCTGCTGGAGCGCCCCTCTGAATTTCCATTTCCTTGTCTGTGCTTTGACAACGACCACAGTGCCTCCATCCTGGGATGAATATTGGTTGGAGTAAGACACAGGAAGTGGCCGGGGGCGGTGGCTCACGCCTGTAATCCCAACAGTTTGGGAGGCCAAGGAGGGTGGATCACGAGGTCAGGTGTTCGAGACCAGCCTGACCAACAAGGTGAAAACCTGTCTCTACTAAAACTACAAAATTTAGCTGGGCGTGGTGGCACATGCCTGTAATCCCAGCTACTCGGGCAGCTGAGGCAGGAGAATCACTTGAACCTGGGAGGCGGAGGTTGCGGTGAGCCGAGACTGTGCCACTATACTGCATACTGGCCAGCAGAGCGAGACTCCATCTCAAAAAAAAAAAAAAAAAAAAAGACATAGGAAGCTCTCACCACAGCCAGAAGCACAAAAGAGGTGCTGGGTGAGCCTTCCCTGGTGTCCCTATTGCCCAGACACGGGCTTCGCGTTCTGATGCCTTGCTGGTGGGAGAATGGGGCAGAGGTGGATATTCTTTCCTGGACACCCAGGAAAGTTAGGAAATAAAGGAGAGAACATGAAAGGCAATTGCAGGCCCATCCGCATGACCCAGGAAGGATTTACCATTTCAGGGACTTACCCCCGGTTCACGTTACTGATTTGCTTGGAGCATGGGGTACCCTCCCTGGGGCCCCTCTTCCTCCCTAAGTCTTCACCCATCCTCCCCTGCCTCGGAGCAGCGCCTCCACCAATTCTCCTCGTTAACCATAAGCACAAATCCTGTTATCTTCCTCTCTCGCAGCACTTGCCCTTTGATTTAAGCCACCTTCCCTTCCCCTTTTATCAGCCCTGGGCCCCGCCTGTCGTACATCTTCTGGTTTATCTCCTTTCACGGGCTTTCCAGCTTGCTCTGCACCGATCAATGCGTGGGGGGAGACAGGCAGCCCGCCAGGCCTCTGGAGCCCGCTCTTCTTCTGGGGAGCCCGGACCAGTATTTCTTGTTAAGCTTCTGTCTGGCTGTGTTCGGTTTCTCATTAGCTTTCTGCTGGGGCGCAGTAGTATTTCTTGCTCCTCAGCTGCGCCGCCTGGAGATGCTTAGTAATTCTTAAATGGCGCGGTGGAGAGGTGCATCTTTAGAGCACTCTGGGTTCCATCTGGCTGTGGCTCGGAAAGGGGGAGCACGAGGAAGTGGCCTTTGGTTGTCACAGGTGGATGGGTCTTGGCGGGTCCCTCAGTCACACTGTGCCTTTGCTCAGCACTGTGGGTTAGCGCGTATCTGTGGCTGTCATCACCACCTTATGTCAATTTCGCATCCCAGTCATTGAATTGACTTTGATCTGGGCTCCCCAGAGCCAGCTTTCTCCCCATCTTGTCGCTGGGAAGACTCAGATGTGGGCCTGACTCACGTTCCTCACCTGCGAAATGAGATGCTCTCTTTCTCTTACCTTATCCCTTTTCTTTATTTAACAAACACAAAACATGTAAATAGTGTTCATTATGTGCCAAGTAGTCTTCTGAGAACTTGACAGACATGAACACATTTAAATTCTCCCAGTCACCCTGTGATAAAGATACAGCCATTGTCTCTGTTTTACCGATGAGATACTGTGGCACAGAGAAGCTAAGCAACTCACCGGAGGCGGCACAGCCGGTAAATGGAAGAGCCGGGATTTGAACCCAGGTAGTTTGGCTCCTGAGCATATACTCTCTTAAGAGATGGTTTCTTCTGACGGTCCTGTGGTTTCCATAGAGTCCAAAATGCTGATAGAGGCGATTCTCATTATTCATGCTATTTATGCTCTATAAAGTTGCTGCAAGCATTGAATCAGTGAAAACTGACCCATTGCTTCTAGATTGTCAACCGATCAATACATAACCAAGTTTTACGTGTGTTTCTGTTTAAAGACACCTTATTTATTATTTATGGTTGGGTTACTAAATGTTGAACTCACGGCCAGAAGCGCAGTAACTCATGCCTGAGTGAAGCTAAGCGAACACACGTGTTTTCTCTGTAAGGCACATCACAACTTTCTTATGCTTCGGAACACGAAACACCCTTTCATTACCATGCTTGGGGCCCCTTTAAAGAGCAAAATCACCAAAAGCAACAAAATACCAAAATGTGAAAAAGGTGCAACTAAATAGACTGCGAAAAGGACTAGTTAACAGTATGAGAGCTGAAGTAAGAGAGCCTTGCTCAGCCAGAGCTGAAAATACGTGTGTCAGCGACTTGCCTGTTTCACTCCCCTGCCAGCGCTCGTGAAAGAGTTGTGGGTATTGATTTGGGGGTTAGAAATAAATTTGACCAAGTAGGTGAATTTGCAAAAACAGAGCCCCTGAATAATGATGATCGACTCTACCTTGCATGAGTATTTCCCTGGTCAAACGCCTTCCGAGGCTCTGTCCTGCCTATCATATTAACTATAAACTTCACCTGTCTGCGTTTCAAAGGCTTTGATAATCTTACCCCACTCCATCTATTAAAACTTATTTCTGGCTGGCTGCAGTGGCTCACACCTGTAAACCCAGCACTTTGGGAGGCCGAGGCGGGAAGATTGCTTGAGCCCAGGAGTTTGAGACCAGCCTGGGCAACATAGCAAGACCCTGTCTCTACAAAAAATAAAAATTAGCTGGGCATGGTAGAGCAGGCTGGTAGTCCCAGCTACTAAGGAGGCTGAGGTGGGAGGTCACTTGAGCCCAGGAGTTTGAGGCTGCAGTGAACTATGATTGTGCCTGGCGCTTTAGCCTGGGCGACAGAGCAAGACTCTGTCTCAAACAAAACCAAACCAAACCCCTTCATTTTCCATTAGTCCTGAAAGCGCCATTTCCTTCTCCTGTGGGTTGGTGGCTCTTCTTCCTCACTGTTCTACCAACAACCAGCTCCATCTTGGTCGTACCTGGATGTCTTTGCTCCTACTATTTCTTGCCAGGTATGCCCTCCCTTCCCTCACTTATTTACCAAGTTCTGTAGTTTCAAGGTTGATCAAAGTTCTTATTTATTTCTAATTTTTCAAAATGAATTATTATTATTTCCTTTAAGAGACAGACTCTTACTATGTTGCCCAGGCTGGAATGCAGCGGTGATTCACAAGTGCCATGATGGCTCATTGCAGCCTCAACCTCCTGGCCTCGAGTGATCCTCTGGCCTCAGCTTCCCGAGTAGCTGGGACTACAGATGCCCTTGAGATTAGCACTGACCCTCAAGCATCCCCATTTTCTGTCCCTAGCCCATTGGAACCCCTTAAAGTCAGTTCCTTGAGCTCAGGTGATAGCACATGTGATGGAAAGTAGGGAGGTTTGACATTAAAGCTTCAGCCTGGCTCTGCACCACATCAGCTCTGTGACCTTCAGCAAGTCACTTAAAACCACTCCGAGCCACTTGTAAATATGAAGCTAGCAATGCCCTCTTCACTGCCCTGATGTGAAGAATAAGATATATTCCATAGATACGATCCATGTAATTTTTTTTTTAAGAGTCTCTCTCTGTCGCCAGGCTGGAGTGCAGTGGCATGATCTCAGCTCACTGCAATCTCCACCTCCCGAGTTCAAGCAGTTCTCCTGCCTCAGCCTCCCGAGTAGCTGGGACTACAGACACATGCCACCACACCCAGCTAAGTTTTGTATTCTTAGTAGAAACAGAGTTTCACCATATTGGTCAGGCTGGTCTCGAACTCCTGACTGCGTAATCTGCCCGCCTTGGCTTCCCAAAGTGTTGGGATTATAGGCCGGCCACGATCCATGTAATATTAAACTACCATTTACTGAATCTCCCCTATGGAAAGCACTTAGTAGGTGCTCAAAAACTGCCAGTCATTTCTTCCCTTCCCTTAAGGTGTCACTGCATCCGGGTAATTTGTGACCATATTGTGTGTTCCTTTGAGAAGTGCATGTCATGCTGTGCGCTAAAGTGACTCTTACAGTGACATTTCAAGCATCGTGGCAGGGTGCTGAGATGTTGATGGAGATATTTTAAGCTGGGGTGTCTGGGGGGCACTCTTAGGGCCTCTCATGCCCATCCTGAGCCCTCCCTGTGAACCAGACTGATCCTGGCTTCTGTGCTGTTTTCATTCCAGCCAAGAATGTTCTGAAATGAAGCCAGTGCCTGAAGGATCTAGGACGCCTCTGCCCTCTCTTACACTGTCTCAGGGGATGATTTAGCCACCAAGAATTTTCCTTATGGTTGCAAGATGATTTAAAAAAACCACACACTCAGATGCTTTCCTGAGGGTGCCATTTTTTCGCAGCCCCTCTCCCTTCTCCATAGATTGCCTGGGTTCCATCCAGCTCCAGCTCTAGCCCGCTCTGTGACTCTGGACAAGTCACTTCATCTCTCTAAGCCTTGTCTATAAAGTAGGGATGATACTCCTTCCCACTTCAGAGAGTCATTACGGGATTAAACTGTGACACGTAGGTAGCCAAGGGTCTGGCACACCGTGACAACTCATTGAATATCAGCCATCACTCCAAACTAAGAAGGCAGGATTCCCATTGTAGAATTAACTTCCAGATGGTAGACTATCTTAAATATTGGGCAATGCCCTTTCCTTCTCTTGGCCCCAGTTTTTCCATCTGAAAAATGGGAGTAGGGCAAGGGAACTGGGTCACAGGCACTGATGTGACGTTCTGTGGTTATTAAATAGAGCCCCATGAAGACAGGGTCGGGGAGCAAGGAGCTCAGGCCGCCTGCCCCACCTTTGCCACCTGCAAGACTGGACACTCCAGCCAGTAAGGACCTCATTGTTCTCACTCACTAGTGTGTCCTCAGCCCCAGCCCAGAGCTTCTGGCTAAGGGCTGACGCTTAAGAAATCCACTTGAATGGATGTAGGAGGTCTGCTCTGCTCGGTTCTAGCTGCTGAGTTTTTGCATACTGTTTTGTTTGAACAAAGAACCACATGGTTTATCTATCAGTCAGGGCCCAGTAGGAAACACATGACACATATATAATTGGGATGATTTGAGGAGAGTTTAGTAAAGGAATTGTTTACAAAGGTGTGGGCAGGGTGTAGGGAACCCACACAGTAGGGTGTAACTGGAGTCTAGTGCCATCATCACTCCTAGGTCAGATGAGGGAAGGTTAAGAGTTACGGAGAGAGGGTCCCCAGGGAGGTAAGCTCCTTGTCTGAGACCTTCAGCAAAGGGGTGCAGCCAATCCTCGGAGACCCTGGCAGGCAGGAGAAGGGGAGTAAGTACCCTGACTCCATTTCCCCTTCCCCTGATTTTCTTCTGGGGCTCCAGTTGGCAGAACCAAATCAGAAGGCGGAGGGCAAGTCTGTGGAAGTCCATGTGGGAGAAGGGTGTAGAGGCAATCTGGGGATTGTAGGGGGCACAGAAAGATGCCCATCACACATGGCCAGCACCCCCCACCCACCTCACCCCACCACACAGGTCCAGAGAGCTGATCTCTACTTTCTAAGGGTATTTCCAGATGTGACCTGCACAGATGCTTCCATTTTAAATCAAGGCTGAAATACATCGAGGCTTACTGAGGTCTAGCGGCAGCTCAGTTATCAGTGGGTTGGGTAGTGCTTGCTGGTCTGGTACTAACGGTAAAATTTTATTGCATTTAGGTCAAATCGTGCCTCAGTTCTGCCGTCGTATTTTTGGGTCATGGGCCTCCTCTCTCTCTCTTTTCTAAATATGCAGGAGTGTTCCTCCTCGCTCTTTGGGGTGCTGACGGAGGAGCAGATATGCAGCATCCCTGTCGTGATAGAAGGGCTACTGTGGCGTGCGACTGTCTCCCAAGAAGCTACTGCAGGGGCGTAAAACTTCTCTCTGCATTGTCAGCACTGGTCTCCGTGGATGTCTGCTGGCTTTTCCAAAAATCCTTACGGAACAGTGGTTCTCAAGTGGTGATTTTGTCCCCCTCGTCCCAGGGACCTTTGACAATGTCTTAAGATGTGTTTGTGATGGAGCAGGGGCTACCAGCCTGTGCTAGGCAGAGGCCAGGGATGCCCTCAGCATCCTGCAATGCACAGGACAGTCTTCTCTACCACAGTGAATTATCCAGTCCACAGTCTCCGTAGCACCAATACTGAGAAACCCTCTTGAAGATGGAACCTATCCATGGGGCATTTGGAGTCTCCCGCTTCCTGAATACTTGAATTCCCTCTGCAGACACTTGGATGCCTCCAGTAATGGGGAGCTCACCACCTATTTTGAAACCAGGCAGGTCTGGGCTCTTCTCGTATCTGTGTGACTCTGGACTTGCCCACAGGTGGGAGTGGCTCCACCATCCTGAGCGTCAGTTTCCTCCAGTGCCGTGGGATTAGCAGCAGCCCTGCCTCACAGATTGTGGGAGGATGAAATGAGAGGATGCGCCTGAATTGGCTGGTGCAGCGCATGCTACGGGTACACAGGGTGCTCTGTAGAGGTTCCCTGCTGAACGCCCTGTCCTGGTCCTTTTGCCTGCCTTGTGGAG
>PVKV010037392.1:0-14836 GCA_004027835.1 Alouatta palliata
TAGTTCAACCATTGTGGAAGACAGTGTGGCGATTCCTCAAGGACCTAGAAATAGAAATTCCATTTGACCCAGCAATCCCATTACTGGGTATATATCCAAAGGATTATAAATCATTCTACTATAAGGACACATGCACACGAATGTTCATTGCAGCACAGTTTACAATAGCAAAGGCCTGGAACCAACCCAAATGCCCATCCATGATAGACTGGACAGGGAAAATGTGGCACATATACACCATGGAATATTATGTAGCCATCAAAAACGATGAGTTCGTGTCCTTTGTAGGAACATGGATGAACCTGGAAACCATCATTCTCAGCAAACTGACACAAGAACAGAAAATCAAACACCGCATGTTCTCACTCATAGGCAGGTGGTGAACAATGAGAACACATGGACACAGGGAGGGGAGCATCACACACTGGGGTCTGTCAGGGGGGAAAAGGGGAGGGACAGCGGGGGGTGGGGAGTTGGGGAGGGATAGCATGGGGAGAAAAGCCAGATATAGGTGATGGAGAGGAAGGCAGCAAATCACACTGCCATGTGTGTACCTATGCAACAATCTCACACGTTCTTCACATGTACCCCAAAACCTAAAATGCAATTAAAAAAAAAAATATATATATATATGTATAAAAAGATCTTTATCACCAAATACACAGTGGAGAAGAAAAGAAATATTCTTGCTCTCCTACCACACTTTCCCCTGCCAAAAAAAGTCCATGTCAAAAGAAAATATAAGGGAAAATGAACTAATATTTAGTTAGAAGAAGAAGGTAAAGTTAAATTCAGAGGAAAAGACTCAGGTTATAGGGAATATTGCTGGTGATGGAGCATAAATTCCACTGGGAAAGGTGGAAGAGCCAGGCAGGCAGAGAGGAATAGTTGATTGGGTCAGATTGTAAATGAAAGGGTATTGAGCTTTCTGCCAACTTCTTCCTAATGAAACGCAACGACTTCTAAACAGTCACAGTCTCTTAGTAACTAGCTTCTTAAGCTGGTGACGCATCCTTTTATATCCTCTATTGGTAAAAAAATTTGTTTCTTTCACTCATTCCTCTACATCCTAGGCCAGATTGTTCGAAGCCTTGGTTCTTCTTTCTTTTCATCTTGTTCAAAATATAGCCCCACTTTTACAATGGCAAATAAAACTCCTAGTTGATTGCTCTCACATTTACACATGTAGCTCAGTAATCATCAGAGTTTCAGTCTCAGAATGCTTTACACTCTAAAATTTACTGAGAAACCCAAAGTTTGCATTGTGGTGAGCTACATACGTATATATAAATACGTATTATTCACATGTACTATTTTAAAAAGAAAAGCTGATAATTATTTTAAAATATTCAATCCATTAAGAGAACCATAATAAACATGATACTAGATTACTGGTTTTGTAAAACAAACAAACAAAAAAATGTGAAGAATGTCATTATTTTATATTATTGCAAATTTCCTTATTGTTTGGCTTAATAGAAAAGAACTATATTCTCACATGGATTTCTGAATTCAATCTGTGAAAAGTGTATTGTTTTGGTCAAGGTATATGAAGAAAACCCAGCCTCACACTGATGCAGTTGACAAAGCGGTCTTTTCATTTAATAGACTTTTCAGATCATTATTAACATTGTTCTTTGATATTTTACCAAAATATGACAAACATGGCAAGTGACTGTTTCTTTGAGTTTAGGTTCAATAAGGAATCTAAAAGCGTACTGAAGTACGTTCCATAATCTGTTAACCCACTGGTCAGTCTTTTGTTATGAATGGTTCTCTTAAACATTCAAGATACTGTTATTCATGCACGGACATGTTAGTTCACAAATTATGCAGATTTTCCCAGTTTTGACACATTTCATCACATGTTTAAGTACTAGAAAACTGTCAAGGTCATGGTGATGGATGTAAGTTTTCTAAATTTCCAATTTTCTCTTAAAAGTTCAAATATAATTGCTAACAGCAAATACAGTATGTTGTTTTCCTTAAAGTTACAGACTCATTTTGCTCAGTTTTAAGAAAACATTTGCCAAATACTGAAATCTAAATGACCATAGCTTGCCTGTCAATCACCTTGTTCAAGAAAACAAATGATATTCAGAAAAAAAATAAATGTGGCTAGTTCAGCTTGCAACTCAATTGCAAAAGTGTCTTTCATTGAGACAGACATTATACTTTGATACATAGGACACTTGCTTTATGATGCAATCTTATCATTTCATGACACAGAACATGAAAAATATGTGTAACTGAGAGTTTATATTTAAGTCAATAATTTTTGCTGTTTTATCAGGATTTTCTTAAATGTAATGGCTTTTAAAAATGCGAGTTTGTGGTGAGAAAACATACAGTGATTACTATTAATAGTACAGTTTGATGCCACCAATTTAATTTGTGGTAAAGTCCCAGTTTTGCTCACCACTGCTTTTGTACTATATACACAAATGCAAATACAGAGGGAAAGGTAAACCACGACTTCATAGTGTTATGAAAATAGTTTTGATCTCACAAACACTCTGAGGTTTCCAGAACCCCAGAACACTTTGAGAATTGTTGCTGAAGCAAATACTTCTTACCTGAGATCTAGCTATTCTTCAGTGTATCACATATCAACCTGAATCTGTATTTGCCAATTATTTCCCTCTATTGTTTTCAGCATCTTTCTGACTTTCTTATTCCATATATTAAGATCAACCATCTAAGCATCTGGTTCAAAGTCTTAGAACTTTTATTGCCCATGTCCAGTTAGTCATTAATAGCTGTTCTTTTAAAAATGTATTTCTCATTGTGAGATATTTCCTTAATATCTATCTCATCCACTTTTGGATTACTAAAAGAGCTCCCAGGTTCCTCAGTCCACTTTTTTCCTGACTTCAATATTGAGCACTCTAAATGTTTTCATACTTCTTTTCATTTATTTATTAAAACACAATGTTTAGCCCAGGACCCAGTCCAAACTCCACAGACCTGAGTAAACTAATACAATTTGATTGACATTGTAGAGTCTCCAAAACATGCCTAAAAGAATATCCAAGTACTAGAAATTTTGTTAAGTAGCACATGGCATTCTGAACCAAAATGCATTAATTGAACTTGGAGTTTCTCAAATTACATAATGAGAACTTACCTCAGTCTTTTCCTTTAAAGTCAGCTCTATTGGATTCACAAACGTACAAAAGTAACAAAACTCCTAACATCCTTGAAATAACAATTACAGTTTAATTTCCTGTGCCATCAAATTAATTATATTTTAATTATGTCTAATCACTACAGTCATTGATCATATTTATTGTTCTAAGAATTGTCATTAATTTGTACCCTCTTGGTGCTAAAACATTCTGGTGGATTTTTAATATCTAAATAGTAATATACTAGCATGAATCACTAATGCAGCATCTTATCTCTTCTTCATTTCATGGTTCTTGGGATATCTGCCTACAGTATAGTGTTTCAAATATATCCATTTGTTTCTATTAGCTTTATAGCAATGGCTAAGGAATTTCATTGGGCAACACAAAAATATTCTCCAAGTCACCATACAAATGCATGCTAAATTAGAATATCAATGAGTTCTGACCACCATATGCTCTAATATAAAGTAACTTAAAATGGTTTAAATTCTATTCTGCAATCTCCCGATTTTACAGCGCCCTGAGCAGGGTCCTACACATCTTCTAGATCATATAGCCAAGTGTCACAGTTGAGTGATTCCTACAGTTACCGATCAGGAAAGAGAGGAAGAATTGAATTGAAAGTATTCACTCCAAAGTTACAGACACTTTAACAAATACACTGTTTCTACTTTGACCAGAGAGAAACTTCCTCAGAAGGTAGGCAGTCTTTTAGACCATTACATTCTTCCCAAATAGTTGGAGAAAAATTGCAATTCTTTCTGATAACTAAAATGGGTAATAAAGCACAAAAATGAATCAGACCAAGAAGAGTCTGTTTCACTGCAAAATCCTTTTCTGCTTTCATAGTTGTTATCAGAAAATGCTCCAACAGTAACGTAGTCAAAAGCAGAAAGAATAGGGTGTAACAATTATGTAATTTTTGCTATGGGATACTAGCAGCTCTTTTTAAATGCACTAAAAATTATACATTTAAAAACAAAGGTGCTTCCAAAGGTATGACTTGTAGAAATCTAAATTCTAAATAATTGTGATTTCAAAAGTATGACTTTAGAAACAATATGAATTTTCTTTATGAACATCTACAATTCAAACAAAAAGGTGTTCTTATTCAATAATTTTTTAAAAATAAGAATATAACCACTTATTGCTGTAATTTTGCAGGTCAAGTCAAAGTGCTTGGAAGATCAGTATACTGGAAATGAAAAGAACTTCACAGATGAACTAATTCATCTCCCAAATGCCCCTATAACCATCTCAGGTACTTGGGGCGTCTTCTATTAAAAACAAACAAATATAAACAAAACTTTCCATTTTAAAACCTTTTTCAGTGCCCAATTGTATATCTAATATAATCAAAATATCACGGCCTTATAGCTAAGGCATCAAATTTCATAAAACTAAAATTAAACTCTATTTCTTTTCTTTTTTAAAATTTGTTTTCCTGGGAATTCACATTAGTTTCTGTGTGGAACTGCAGTCATACATTTGAAAATCATTAAAAAGTAGCGAGTATCATTTAGGGAGGTACTTACCGAGGTGGAGCTTCAATAAAAGGACTGAGCCATAATTCCTCTCTATTGCACCCTTTTTCTTTCATTTGAAAGAATTATCTATGATGGTTCCCACATCTTTTGCTCTCTTTTTTTTTTTTTTTTTTGAGATGGAGTGTTGCACTGTCACCCAGGCTGGAGCACAAATGGCACAATCTTGGCTCACTGAAACCTTTGCCTCCCAGGTTCAAGAAATTCTCCTGCCTCAGTTTTCCAAGTATCTGGGATTACAGGCGCCTGCCACACCACCCAGCTAATTTTTTATATTTTTAGTAGAGATGAGGTTTTACTATGTTGGCCAGGCTGGTCTTGAATTCCTGACCTTGTGATCTGCCCGCCTCGGCCTCCCAAAGTGCTGGGATTACAGGCGTGAGCCACCGCGCCCAGCCTCCACATCTTTTTCACAATGAACTCCAATACAATCATCAGCATTATTTATTTTAACAACTTTCCCACTTTGGTCATGTTACAGTCCACACTTGTCATTACTGCACTTCATTTTGCTTTTCTATTTTCAATGTGAATGTAGATTTCACTTCCACACAACATGAGCATGCAAGCTGTTCCCCGTCCATATATAGTGAAGTGTTTTAAGCAAACACGCAGACTGTGTACTTAGTTCTAAAGGCCTTAACAAGCAGTGATCCCTGTCCCTACCCCACCCAAACCTTGTAAGGTTAAGCACCAGCTCACTTATCACTCTAACTATACCCAAGAACAGCTTCTTATCAAAACCATTTTCTGGATGAAACTTAAAGCTAGCTTGGTAGTTTAAATAAAGTCAAATACAATTTGCACAGTGTTTTCAAAAGCCTCCAAACCATTAAGATCTTTAGTTATCCTGAAAATATGAAGCTTGTTTCACTCTTCCAGAATGATTAAGTTACTCAGACATTCACATTCACTATTATGTGTGAGGGGGGTACAAAAGAAAAAAAAAAGCAGTTGATGAAATTTCACCAAGAGTATTTTAGTAAACATTCTATATAATTTCCTCTAGTTAAACTACTCTAAGTTGCTACCCAGGATTCCATAGTTTTCAAGCTATATTAAAAACAGATTTTTTTCATTTCATTTTTAAATACATTTATATTCATAATGGCATATTGGCTTGTAGTACTAGACATGACCTAGCATTATCCAATATTAAAATAGCCAAAGGTGGCCGGGTGCGGTGACTCACACCTATAATCCCAGCACTTTGGGAGGCCCAGGTGGATCACTTGAGGTCAGGAGTTCAAGACCAGCATGGCCAACATGGTGAAACCCTGTCTCTACTAAAAATACAAAAATTAGCTGGGCGTGATGGCAGGCATCTGTAATCCCAGTTATTTGGGAGGCTGGGGCTAGAGAGTCGCTTGAACCAGGGAGATGGAGGTTGCAGTGTGCTGAGATCACACCACTGCCCTCCAGCCTGAGCGACACACTGAGACTCCGACTGGGGTCGGGGAGAAGGGAGAGGAGCCAAAGCCTCATGTGATCTATGGCAGCATTTCTTAAATTCTAGTATGCACAGAGTTACTTCGGGCTTCTGATTTACATCAAGAAATTCAGATTCATTAGGTCCAGAAATCTGCGTTTTTAGTACATATTAGAAAACCAGACCCCGACATTTTTAAAAGTCGAAACACCCTGGAGTGAGATGCATGCCGTTCTTTCCTGGGTGAAGCCTATCCCGTTTTCCACTCTCATCTCCTCCACTCTTTCACCTCCCCTCCTTGCCCCGATGCTCTCTGCTTCCACCTCACATACAGCTGATGGTCCAAACACAAAAACACGATGCTGTTCACCCTCCGAGTCCTTCACACAGTCCATTTTTTCTATCTTTTTCTACCTGGAACACATACTCATCATTAAAAGCAAACCCCGTCCTACACAGGAAGTCTCCCTAATCCAATTAGGCTGTTGGTTGTAGGTTCTAGTATTTCACGCCACAGTGTGAATATCACTTTGTAAATAACACATATTGCAGTACTTTATAATTAGTTGCTAACATCCCTACATGCTCCACTATACCTACAGTCTGTGAGGTCAAAGATCATATTTTATTCATCTTTAAGCATCAGGCATGCAATACAAGAGGTTTGTAATAATTGGTTTTTGAGTCAAAAGTTGAATGTTAGTATGGAAATTCTTTTTCAAGCATATCCAATTACCCTAAATTCCTAGTACATATCAGTATATATTTAATGCCATATATCTTAAGTTGGAATCATGGAGAATTGTGAGATCAATTTGTCAAAGATACATATTAGTGATTCTCTACTAAGTCCTTATGCTTACTGCAAATTTAATTATGTTTAACTTATTTAAAGGGATGTCTGGTCTTTTATACCATTTTTAACTCCCATATGCCCAATAGGTTTTTTCTTTTTTTAATGTAACCAAAATAGTGCCTAGGGGAAAGGGTGATAGTAAATGAATGTATTATTCACCATTCAGATGTTTAGAAAACATCTGAAAAACATGTGTAGGAAAAACACGTTTACGGTCTCTGACTGCAAGGGGCAAAGTCTGCTGGACTAGTCTAGATGAGGAAAAAGGTAATAAGGGTTAGACATTTTTCTGCATAAAAAAGTAATAGGGATTTTGGGTGGCCTCTGCCTGCTGGATTTTGCAAACAGTATCAGTAGAGAGAAAATGATTCTGACAATATAGCAGGAAGTTGAAGAGGGTCATGAAAGGACTTTGTACTCCATTGACAGGAATGATGTTTTAATGTCTAAAAATAGATGCTTGTGACACTACTAACTCAACTATCTCCAAATGTTCAGTAAAGCTCTGTTTTATATATATATATATATACACCAATTGTGAGTTGACGGTAAACCAGCAGATTTGAAAGAGAAAGTACTGACTTCCAGATCTGGCAACATGAGGGTGAAGAAAGGTCAGCATCCTCCTCCAGGAGACAGTGAGTGAGCATCAAGATGCCAGCAAAGGCCGGGCACAGAGTGGCTCACACCTATAATCCCAGCACTTTGGGAAGCCAAGGTGGGAGGACTGCTTGAGCCCAGGAGTGGGAGACCAGCCTAGGCAACAAAGGAGACCCCATCTCCACAGAAAAATAAAAATAAATTATCTGGGTGTGGTGGCATGCATCTGTGATCCCAGATACTCAGGAGTGTAAGGATCACCTGAGTCTCGGAGGTCAAGACTGCAGTAAGCTGTGACTGAGCCAGTGCACTCCAGCCTGGGCTACACAGCCAGACTCTGTCTCAAAATACCGACAGAGCTTGAGTCTGGAGCCAGAAGTGGGCATGAGAACGTAAATTCTCTGGACTACTTAAACATACGGATGTGGATATGGACTTTATTATAGTGAATTGCATAGGGATTTGACACACTTTATATGGATATTAATGGAAAGTATAATTCCAGAAGATAAAAGCACTAGGAATGCCAAACTTCCCTGTTGTTGGAGCAGTTTTGAACCCACACTGTACACACTCTAAGACCATCACCTTACTTTCAATTGGGGCTTTGCCACTTACCACCTGAGCTTTGGAAAGTTATTTAACTTTTCTGTGACCCTGTTTCCCTTTTTATAAAATAGCAGTAGTAATAATGTTTATGTCATAGAATCAATATAGTATTAAATCAGTTCATCTTTTTAAAGGACCTTGAATAGTACTTATACAACAGTATACTAGTTTTTCTTAATATAAGAAGAACACAATCGTCAATGAAACTCTCATCTGCTAGCAGATTTTCCTACATGTATCATGTATATAAGTCACTTATTTAATACTACGATCACCACGCTGATGAAGTTATTCTTTGGAGATTTACATAAAATTTGTGGAACAAAATGTTGTAATTGTATCACTTAATGTCAAATTCTTTTATTTCTACATAAAGTAGTCCTAATACTCTGTCTCATAGTTGGATGAGAGACAAATGTAAAAATCAGATTATAAACTCTGGTACAGGAAAAAAAAATGTTCCTTTGTGTCTGCCAGGAAAGATCCCGAAAGATGGACTTGTCACTTGTAACAGAAATCCTTTCCATTTGAAGCTGTCCCTGCAGAAGGCATACCTCTATGGGAACACTTTTAAAACTGCATCATTCCCCTTTGTTCGTGTCTTGGTTTTTGCCACTCAGCTGTGAGTTTCTAGGTATCCCTAGAACCTACTGCGATGTGGTCCCACAGCAGGTGCGTCACGCATGTGCATTTGGCTGATCTGCTGTTTCCTGGGATTCCGTTCCCGCGACTACTGGTGCTGAGCTATTCCTTGGAAAGTCAACGCATAGATTTAGTATATGCCACAAAGCAGAAGAACTGGGGAAGGGGAGCTATTTTGGAAAGCTTTCAATATTTTATTTTCTCCTCCCAAAAATGCTTATCAAAATAACAAAGGAAATAACATTTAGAAATTAGCTGACCTCTTTCCATATGTTTCAGTGTTGTACGGTATTACTATTTAATTGTCTATGAGAGACTACCATAATCTTTTCTTTGCTTAGAATGTCTAAAAGTCTAAATCCTTCTTGATCCCCTGCCTCTACCTCTAGTAGACAAACACAGCTTTGTTTAAATCATCTTTCTGTTTGGCACACCCTTGTCCCTTCCTTTCACAGAGCTGTCTCCTAAATCCTCTCAAGTGTTACCTCTACTAAAAGCCCTCCCCTGGAAGAGTTAATATCTTGCCACTGCACATCTTGACATTCTTCTAACACCTGATTTTATCATTCCTCATTTTATTCATCAAATTAGAAATTATGTTTCTATAATTTTCTCTCCCTCCCTACCCCCACTCTCTCCCACTAAACCATGAACACTTAAAAATCAGGTTCTGGGTTTAGTCATCTGGGACATCCAATATGTCTCAGGGTGTTTGACACGAAGAATACCTTCAGGAAAAAGATTTACTGAATTGATGATTTAAGCCAGATGAATACTTTTTTTTTTTTTTACTTCTTTATTCACTTATTTCAGGATCTACCCTAGACAGCTTTTTCAAGAAGCTGATTTACTATATTCCTTACTTAAATATTCCTTTACATTATTTTGGTAATTATATTGTAGGGCAAAAGTTAAGCACATGTGTATTACTGACTCTTACATCCTACAAGATCACGTTCTACTGATACCTATCATATTACAAGTTATATGGAAGTACAGAAGGAAGAGAGGAAGGAAGGAGTAAAAGACAATAGTAAAAGAAGGGGAAGGAAAGAAAGGGAAAATGGTAAGAAAATATAGAAATTTCTAGGTTTTTGATGGATATTAAATTATGTTTCTATAAATTTCAATAATTTTAAAATGCAGGTGATTACTTTGTATATGAACAGAAAATTTAAATTGCCAGCAAAATATATACCAAGCATAAATATTCAAAATCGTCTATGATTCACTTGATTAATTTATTTCTTTGTTTCAATCTAATGTCAAAAAATTTCAGCTCATATAGTGACCAGTTTAAAACTGACAATACTGATATGGTTTGGCTTTGTGTCTCCACCCAAATCTCAAGTTGAATTGTAATCCCCAGTGTTGAAGGAGGGACCTCGTGGGAGAGGATTGAATCATGAGGGCGAATTCCCCTTTGCTGTTCTCATGATAGTGAGTTCTCACGAGATCTGGTTGTTTAAAAGTGTGTAGCACCTCCCCCTTCACTCTTCCTCCTGCTTCAGCCATGTAAGACATGTCTCCTTTCACTTTACCTTCTGCCATGATTGTAAGTTTCCTGAGACCTCCCCCACCCTGACTCCCATACAGCCTGCAGAACCGTGAGCCAATTAAACCTCTTTTCTTTACAAATTACCCCCTCTCGAGTAGTTCTTTATAACAATGTGAGAACAGATTTATACAAATACCAAAATACCCAGAGGTCAAAGGAGGAAAAATACCAGGAGAGCTGATGACATAAACTCCCATCCAAGTCAGTCTGAAGAGAGTCAGGCAGAGAGAAAAAATTCTTCCTTACTCAGCTCTTTTATTTTATTTGGGCCTTCAACAGATTGGTTGAGGTCCATCCACACTGGGAAAGGCAATCTACCTTACTCAGTCTACTGATTCAAATGCTAATCTCATTTAGAAATACCTAGAAAGACACACCCAGCAATAATCTTGTCCAAACACCTGGACACCCCATGGGCCAGTCAACTTGACATAAAATTTACTGTCACGTTTTGCCATCACGCCCATATAACAGCAAATACTTGAAACGATGCATGAAACTTGAGTTCTGCTTTTCACACAGCTGAAGTTCACTGATATGTATGTAGTGTCAGTTACAAAGATAAAGGTGTGACCTTTACAAAATCAATTTAAAGTGTCATTCTCTGGCTTGTGCTATAAGCAAAGAAATATTAGTCTGGGATATCTGTTAGTAGATGAATGGATTTTAGTTTGTTGTTTCTAAGTCAGTACAATAATGGAAAAGATAATGCAAACGAATGCTTTTACAATGATAACGCTGGGGCTCATTATGAGAGTAAAAGAGGAGGAAAGAAAGGGGGAAAGAGGAACGGAAATATATAGACCTTCCGTTTTTCATGGATATTAAATCATGTTACTATAATTTTCTATTATTTTCTGATGTTAATTGGGTGCCTGCTATGGACAAGTGCTAAATCCTTTTAGATCAAGAAGTCTCATGGGCAGAAATAAAAACAAATTAATTAAAAATCACTGACAAGGGTAATGGGCACGCTTCTCTGTGGTGGTATTTCCTGCACTGGTTTCATAGCAGAGAAGCTTCGAGCACCATTACTCTAAGGAAGCTTACATCTAAAGGCAGCTAATTTCTCTTTCTTTGCGTAAGGATAGGTGGGCTCTTGTTTCCTCTGAGCTGTTTTTAATATATTCTTCTATCAGGGGCCATGGCAAAAGCTAAGAAGCACAAAGTGAACAACCAGTTGTTATGTCATCAGTGGTTGTATAGATGTTTGGAAAAGATAATCAGTCACAAAATAATATTTAGTCTCTTGAATAACCAACATTTAAAAATGTTATATATAATTTCTTTTGGCAAGAAGGGGAGAGGATACAGATTCTTTTTTTGTGTGTGTCAGTCTATTTCTGCCTAGTGTGATGGGGTTTTTTTTATTTTTTCTAAAAATAAAACAACAAGATACATGTGCAGAACATGCAGGTTTGTTACACAGGCATATGCGTGCGTGCCATGGTGGTTTGCTGCACCTATTGTTCCATCCTCTAAGTTCCCTCCCCTCACCCACTAACACCGAACAGGCCCCAGTGTGCGTTATTCCCCGCCCTGTGTCCATGTGTTCTCATTGTTCAACTCCCACTTATGAGTGAGAACATGCAGTGTTTGGTTTTCTGTTCCTGCATTAGTTTTCTGAGGATGATGGCTTCCACCTTCATTCATGTCACTGCAAAGGACATGGTCTCATTCCTTTTTATGGCTACATGCTATTCCATGGTATATTTGTACCACATTTGCTTTATCCATGTTCTCATTGATGGGTATTTGGTTGGTTCTATGTCTTTGCTATTGTAAATAGTGCTGCAATAAACACATGTGTGCATGTGTCTTTATAGTAGAATAATTTCTATTCCATTGGGCATATACTAAGTAATGGGATTGCTGGCCCAAATAGTGTTTCTGGATCTAGATCCTTGAGGAATCACCACACAGTCTTCCACAATAGTTGAACTAATTTACATTTCTACCAGCAATGTAAAAGCATTCCTATTTCTCCTCAGCCTCACCAGCATCTATTGTTTCCTGACTTTTTAATAATTGCCATTCTGACTGGTATGAGATGGTATGTCACTGTGGTTTTTATTTGTATTTCTCTGATGATCAGTGATGTTGAGCTTCTTTTCATATGTTTGCTGGCCATGTAAATGTCTTCTTTTGAGAAGTATCTGTTCATATCCTTCACCCACTTTTTGATGGAGTTGTTTTCTTTTTGTGACATTGTTTAAGTTCCTTGTAAATTGTGGATATTAGACCTTTGTCAGATGGGTAGATTGCAAAAGTTTTCTCCTATTTGCAGGTTACCTGTTCATTCTGATGATAGTTTATTTTGTTGTGTAGAAGCTCTTTAATTTGATTAGATCCCATTTGTCAATTTTGGCTTTTGTTGCAATTGCTTTTGGCATTTTTGTCATGAATTTGTTGCCCACCCCTATGTCTTGAATGGTATTGCTTAGGTTTTCTTCTAGGGTTTTTATGGGTTTGGGTTTAACACTTAAGTCCTTAATGCATCTTGAGTTAATTTTTGTATAAGGGGTAAGGGAAGGGGTCCAGTTTCAGTTTTCTGCATATGGCTAGCCAGTTTTCCTGGTACCATTTATTGAATAGGAGATCCTATAAATTCAGTAAATAGGAGATCCTATAGATTCAGTATTCTTCATTGCTTGTTTTTGTCGAGTTTGTCAAATATCAGATGGTTGCAGATGTATGATGTTATCTCTGAGGTCTCTGCTCTGTTCCAGTGGTCCATATGTCTGTGTTGATATCAGTACCATGCTGTTTTGGTTATTGTAGCCCTGAACTATAGTTTGAAGTCTGGTAGCATGGTGCCTCCAGTTTTGTCTTTTTGCTTAGGATTGTCTTGGCTATACAGGGTCTTCTTTGATTCCATATAAAATTTAAAATAGTTTTTTCTTTTTTTTTTTTAATAGTTTTTTCTAATTCTGTGAAGAATGTCAATGGTAGTTTAATGGGAATAGCATTAAATCTATAAATTACTTTGGGCAATATGGCCATTTTCATGATATTGACTATTCCTATCCATGAGCATGAATTATTTTTCCATTGGTTTGTGTCCTTTCTTCTTTCCTTCAGCAGTGGTTTGTAGTTCTTCTTGAAGAGCTCTTACCTATCCCTTGTTATCTGAATTCCTAAGTATTTAGAAAACCCCATAATCTCAGCCCAAAAACTTCTTGAACTGATAAGGACTTTCAGCAAAGTCTCAGGATACAAAATCGATGTGCAAAAATCACAAGCATTCCTTTACACCAACAATAGACAAGCAGAGAGCCCAATCATGAATGAACTCCCAGTCACAGATCCTTTTTTGATTCAATATGTTGCAGCTCTAAACATAAGACTTCTCAAGTCTCAAGACTATCCCCACCACTTTGCATAACTCTAACATATATAACTAAACTTTAGTATAAACTTTTAGACATGAAACTAGTAGGTGTGAAAAATAAACTGAAAGAAAAAAATCCTTGGGCTTATGTTCATTATGTCAACCAAGGCAAATATTCCTCAAGTTAATCAATTTAATTAAGGCTAACTTGGGCTCAACACACTAATTACGCCTACCCATCAAAGGTAAAGTTCATTGAGATGCCTAAATTAAATTTATCCTTTGTGATTACTTCATGAAATTCTATTGTTTACCAATGTCACACTTGGAGAGTAAAACCAATGATAGGAACACTAGCTGTCACACAACTTGCCTTTCTGCATCCTTTTGCTATAGGAGAATAAAGGAAGTTTATAGGTTTCTTTTTTTTTTTAGTTCTATCAGTTTTATTACAGAAGGAAATATTTTGGCAATTTCATGTCAAGTTAGTTCAGTTTTCATAACTGTCTGCATCCAGGGAGAAACGGTCATGCTGAAGCTGCTCTCAAAGACTAAAGAACAGCCCCAGAAATGATTTCACATTCCTCCGTTGAACTGTACAGTTTATGCCCTGCCCTCAGCAGCTAACAAAACATGAGCTTATTAGTATTCCAAATTATGGACTGAAGCAGATCAGAGGCAGAAACACAATGACCGGTGGTGGACAGCTGGAGGTATTGCAGCCACCAGTGTTTCCAGTTGAAAAATCATGGATTTTCTTTATTAGATAGAATATATTGTTTTCTTTCTGTGGTAAGATTTTGTTTTGTTTTAATCTTCCAAAATGAACAGCCTTTCTGACTTTTGTCTCCCAGACCTGCCTAATCCCACACTAACATTAAGGATGTCTTTTATTTATTTTATTTTATTTTATTTTATTTTATTTTATTTTATTTTATTTTTTGAGACGGAGTTTCGCTCTTGTTGCCCAGGCTGGAGTGCAATGGCGCAATCTCGGCTCACCGCAACCTCCGCCTCCTGGGTTCAAGCAATTCTCCTGCCTCAGCCTCCCGAGTAGCTGGGACTACAGGCGCGTGCCACCACGCCCAGCTAATTTTTGTATTTTTAGTAGAGACGGGGTTTCACCACGTTGACCA
>PVKV010037393.1:0-14828 GCA_004027835.1 Alouatta palliata
TTTTTGAGACAGAGTCTCACTCTGTTGCTCAGGCTGGAGTACACTGGCATAATCTCGGCTCACTGTAACCTCTGCCTCCTGGGCTCAGGTGATCCTCACACTCAGCCTCCTGCGTAGCTGGGACCATAGGCAAGCACCACCATACTTGGCATTTTTTTGTGTTTTCAGTAGAGATGGGGTTTCACCATGTTGCCCAGGCTGTTCTCAAACTCCTGGGCTCAAGAGATCTGCTTTAGCCTCTCAAAGTGCTAGGACTACAGGCATGAGCCACCACACCCAGCTCCCCAGCTCTTTCTTAATAATAATATATATAATATTTTATATATATATGTATATATATATATATAAGTCCAGTGTATACCTTAATGATTATTAGGGACAATGTCTGCCTTCTTTGATACTCTAGCCCTAGCAAACAGTGGGTGTTCTAAGCAGTTATTGAAAGAATGAATGAAAACAAGAATACAGATCATAATATAAACAATATATGATATACATAATATAAAGGGTACCAAAATGTCATAGCAATTTAGTGGAAGAAGAGATTAGTTTTGGTTGAAGAAATCAGGAATGACCTAATAGAAAGGGTGAAATTTGAGTTAATTAAGAGATAGGTAGTGTTCTGGCTGGGCATGGTGGCTCACACCTCTAACACCAGCACTTTGGGAGGCCGAGGCTGGCAGATCATTTAAGGTCAGGAATTTGAGACCAGCCTGACCAACATGGTGAAACCCCATCTCTACTAAAATATAAAAATTATCCGAACATGGTGATGCATGCCTGTAATCCCAGCACTTTAGGAGGCTGAGGTGGGAGGACGGCTTGAGCCGTGGAACAGAGATTACAAAGAGCCACTGCACTCTACCTGGGCAACAGAGTAAGACCCTGTTTGAAAAAAGAGAGCAAGAGAGAGTGAGAGAGATGGGCAGTGTTGAGTAGGCAGAGGTGAGGGCAGGGGACACTCCAGATGGGGAGCAAACAGCATTAATGGAGGTACAGGAGCAGATACGGAAAGCAAGCTGCATACTTGGGAGAAGCCTAGTGGTGTGGCTTCATCACAACATAGTGTGGGAGTGAGGTTAGGAGGAACAGGGATATGAAGTTGGAAAGCTATGCCAGAACTACAGTTTAAACATCATTTGGTAGGCAAGGAGAAATTGTGAGCTTCAGATTTCTCAACAGGCTCACATGATCAAGAAGGTATTAGTATATCAAAGGGATCAGTTTAAGAATTCCTAAAATAGGAATTCTTAATTTTACCTGATGAAAGGTAAAAACTGGAACTAGGGCGGTAATGTACAGATTAAAAGGGAAGGGTTTTTTTTAAAGACTATGAAAATACAGGACATTAGCCAAAAAAACAGTAGAGTAAGAACCTTTAAACGTCAGTCTAGCCATAAAAGCAATAAATAAAGCAAAAGAAAACCTGTCAGAGTCAACTTTTTCAGAACTCTAGAATCTAATCAAAAGGTTATAGTAACTAGGGGAATGCTTAAACAATTTATTTTTTTATTTTGCTTTTTTAAAAATTTCTTTTCTAACAATGTATTTTTTAAAAAAGCTGAATCTGGTAAGTAAGCTTTATGGCATTTTAACCTACCCTGGTATCATCTCCACTACTAATTTGGCAGAAGCTTGAAGACAACAATCTATATTCCAACGATAGATACCAAGTACTAGAGGGAGAGGAACACATTTATTCTAAAATATTGTAGTTTGTGGCTCATGCCTGTAATCCCAGCACTTTCGGAGGCTGAGGCGGCATGATCATGAGGTCAGGAGATCAAGACCATCCTGGCCAACATAGTGAAACCCTATCTCTACTAAAAATACAAAAATTAGCTGGGTGTGATGGCATGTGCTATAATCCAAGCTACTCAGGAGGCTGAGGCATGAGAATTGCTTGAACTAGGGAGTCGGAGATTTCAGTGAGCCAAGACCGCGCCACTGCACTCCAGCCTGGGCAACAGAGTGAGACTCTGTCTCATAAAAAGAAGAAAAATTGTAGTTTGTTTTAACTTGTCTGGCGGCTTCTTGAAAGACTGGCTCAAAAGGCACATACTTAATTTGTATTTTTCCTGGGACTGATGAGGCTACTGGAGGGCATTTGTCAAAAATATTTCCAAGACAATGCATTAGTTACTGCTACCTAGGGAAGGGATGACAGTTGGGGCAAAAAATAGACAAATTGTAAAGCTAGAGGAAAGGATGAGCCATGAGATGCTTTAAGGAATAAAGGCTTTGAAAACTCACACATATTCCTGGGAAACGAGAAAGCCACACACATACACACCCAGGGCTGGATTTGTACTAAAAACAAAAAACAAAACACACACACACACACACACACACACACACACACACACACACACACACAGAGAGAGAGAGAGAGAGAGAGAGAAGAGGCACTAAGTTTTCACCTCTGACTGACAATCAAACAAAAAAAAATAAAAATAAACAGACAAAAAAAAGACAATTAGAAATGATACAAAATGGATTAGGTGTGGTGGCTCACACTTGTAATCCCAACACTTTGGGAGGCTGACGAGGGCAGATCACCTGAGGTCAGGAGTTCAAGACCAGCCTGGCCAATGTGGCGAAATCCCATCTCTATTAAAAATATAAAAATTACCAGGGCATGGTTGTGGGCACCTATAATCCCAGCTACTCGGGAGGCTGAGGCAGGAGAATTCCTCAAACCCAGGAGGCAGAGGTTGCAGGGAGCCAAGATCACACCACTGCACTCCAGCCTGGGCAACAGAGCGAAACTCTGTCTCAAAAAAAAAAAAAGAAAGAAAGAAAGAAAGAAAAAGAAAAGAAAGAAATGATGCAAAAAGAAGTGAAGGTGAAGGCAGAGGTGTAAACTGCCTGGCTGAGTGAGAAAGGCATGGTCATCCTCCCGATCTGCCCACCTCTGCCTCCCAAAGTGCTGGGATTACAGGCATGAGCCACAATGTAGGGCTAATGTCTTATCTTTCTTTTCTTTTTTTTTTGAGACAGCGTCTCACTCCGTCACCAGGCGCCAGGCTGGAGTGCAGTGGCACGATCTTGGCTCACTGCAACCTCCGCCTCCCAGGTTCAAGCAATTCTCCTGCCTCAGCCTCCCTAGCTGGGACTACAGGTGCACGCCACCACGCCCAGCTAATTTTTTGTATTTTTAGTAGAAAAGGGGTTTCACCATGTTGGCCAGGATGGTCTCGATCTCTTGACCTCATGATCCACCCGCCTCAGCCTCCTAAAGTGCTGGGATTACAGGCGTGAGACACTGCAGGCATGTTTTAACAAGTTAGTATCAGTTAATTTTTATTTTATTATTATTTTTTAAGACGGGGTTTCACCATGTTGGTCAGGCTGGTCTTGAACTCCCGACCTCAGGTGATCCGCCCACCTTGGCCTCTAAAGTGCTTGGATTACAGGCGTGAGCTACCATGCCCGGCCCAGTATGAGTTAATTTTTGTGGAAAAAAATCTGGAATCCATGCAGTTTTTTCACAACCCATATTTTCCATGATCTTTTGGAGGACTCCTCATAGAATCAATCTTCTCCCACTTGTTTTTTTTTTTAAGTTCCTCTTTTGCTTTCTTTTTTAAATTTTATTATGTGAGATGAGGTCTCACTATTTTGCTCAGTACGGTCTTGAACTCCCTCCTGGCTTCAAGTGATCCTCCCACCTCAGCCTCTCGAATAGGTAGGACTACAGGTGTGCACCACCATCTCAGGTTCTGCAAAGTCGTTTCTATCCAGGAAACCAGGGTACTAATAAGTCCTTCTTTGGTGAGAAGAAAACAGAGAAACAGTCTTTTTCTTTTTTGAGGGACAGCTGGAGTAGGTTCTTAATGCACAGCTCCTAAGATCAAATCCAAATCCAAGCTCTCTCACATGCACTTTAAGCAAATGACTTGTTTTTCCACCTGTGAAATGAGGGAAACAGTACTGATCTTCACTGTAGACTGTAGATAGAGCGAGGTTTTTTTTTTTTTTTTTTTTCTTTTTTTTTAAGGACGGGGTTTCACCATGTTGGTCAGGCTGGTCTTGAATTCCCAACCTCAGGTGATCCACCCACCGTGGCCTCCAAAGTGTTTGGATTACAGGTGTGAGCCACCACGCCGGGCCAGAGTGAGTTTTTTGTTTTGAGACAGTCTCACCGTATCACCCAAGCTGAAGTGTAGTGTCACAATCTCAGCTCACTACAACCTCCCCTCTGCCTCCCGGCTCAAGTAATTCTTGTGTCTCAGCCTCTCAAATTGCTGGGATTACAGACGTGCACCACCATGCCCACCTAATTTTTACATTTTAAGTAGAGACGGGGTTTCACCATGTTGGCCAGGCTGGTCTCAAACTCCTGGTCTCATGTAATCCACTAGCTTTGGCCTCCAAAAGTGCTGGAATACAGGCGTGAGCCACCATGCCTGGCTGACAGAGTGGTTTAAACTACAGTAAAAAGCTCTTGGAACTAAGAACAGTACTTGGCATATTTAAGTGTTCAATAAATGCTATTAAGTATTCAGGAGTGCAAAATGGATCCCATAAAGATAATTCAAAGGACCACAAAAATTAGTGTTTGTGTTTTGTTTTTTGTCTAAAACATGCTTCCTTCCCTTCCTCCAACACACAAGCAGCAAAGCAGAGACACACTCATAGCCCAAGGAGAAGACACCCAAACACCAGATTAGAAATGGCTTCACAGCATGGAATGAGAGGTGCTCAAATGGCTCCCAGTAAGTGCCCACAGGGACACCCCCGTGGTGAGCAATCATCTCCCACAAAATTGAACAAAGCAGCAGAGGTATGAAGGAAGCAAGTGAGGACACACAACCTCTAAGGCCCATATAAATCTGTCAAGAAACTTTCTGGTGGAAGGAAGGATAGAAGAAAGATCTGGACATCAGCATTTGGTAATGTCTACTTCAATCTTCCTGACAACTGCATTCAAACCGACCTGGGTGTGCGGGCCCCAAGCACATCATTTACCTTGAGTTCCACTGCTGGGTGGGAGAAAAGGAAAGTAAGGGCAAGTCAGAGCCCAGGAAGGATTACAATTCAGAACTGCACAGCGCGGGAGACTGAGGATGACTGTGGGAAACAAGGAAAGGGGCATGTGAGGTAGAGGTAAAGAAGGGAGCGCAGTGGAGTCGCGGCCATAGTGGGCAAGTGTGCCTTAAAGGTGGAGACAGGCACCTCTCTGTCTGAGCCTGCTCCAGTAGAGAGCTCAGGGGCGAGCAGCAGGCACCACTAGGAGCAAAGCAACTGGTGCAAACCCCACACAGCTTCACGCAACCAAGAGTGCTTTATTCTGCCCAGGCATCTGTTCTGTCTCATCTTTTTTTTTTTTTTTTTTTTTTGAGACGGAGTTTCGCTCTTGTTACCCAGGCTGGAGTGCAATGGCGCCATCTCGGCTCACGGCAACCTCCGCCTCCTGGGTTCAAGCAATTCTCCTGCCTCAGCCTCCCCAAGTAGCTAGGACTACAGGCACGCGCCACCATGCCCAGCTAATTTTTGTATTTTTAGTAGAGACGGGGTTTCACCTTGTTGACCAGGATGGTCTCGATCTCTTGACCTCGTGATCCACCCGCCTCGGCCTCCCAAAGTGCTGGGATTACAGGCGTGAGCCACCGCGCCCAGCCATCTTTTTTTTTTTGAAACAGGATCTGGCTCTCACAGACGCTAAAGTGCAGCCCAAACTCCTGGGTTCAAGCGACCCTCCTACCATAGCCTCCCAAACAGCTGGGATTATGGGTGCACACCATCATGCCCCACTGATTTTCTACTTTTTGTAGAGATGGGGGTCTCACTATGTTGCCCAGGCTTGTCTCGAACTGCGAGTCCATCTCAGCTTCCCAAAGTGTTGGGATTAGAGGCATGAGCCATCACACCTGGCCTCAATCTTTTGTTTTAAAAAGCAGACATCTCCCTAGTTGGAGCAAGGAGGAAACGGGACTTCGGTAAGTTCCGAGGGACAAGGAGAAGCCCCACGACGTTCGAGATCTTTCCAGAATGATCTGCATTCCACCTCCTCACCCCTCTTTCCAAAGCGGGACACCTTGTTCCTGGGAGTAGGGGGCGATGCACGCCTAATGCCTGTCCTCATCCTACAAAGTCACAGGGTACCCAAGGGCAGCTGTGTTGCCACCGAGGGTCCTCGGCTGCTCACGACCCCCAGTCAGATCCAGCCTTTCTTCGAACGAGACACGCATCTCGGCCCCGCACCCCGCCCTTAGTAGACAGGCGAGGCCCCGGCACGGTGAGGAGACACGCGTCTTGGCCCTGCTCCTGAAGAGAGGCATTCCCACCCCCGCCCTTCACACGCGCGAAGCCAAGCGTTCCGGCCTCCACCATCTTAAGACGCCAGAACACTCGTGAGGGGACGCGCGCTCCCAAGAGGGCGGAGCTAAGAGCGCCGCGCCCAAAAAAGGCGGCAAAGTCCCTGACACTCTGAGAGCTTGCGAGTCGCCATGTCTATCCTCTCCTCCGACGGCACGCCGTGCTTCCCCTTAGGCACCTTTCACCGTTAGGGATGAGGGCCCCGCGGCGGTTCTCGGTGTGGTTCTGATTCACCGCCATCTTGCTTCACGCCTCCTCCCGCCGCCCCGCAGATGGAAAGGGGGGAACCTGTGCCGAGACGCGGGGCGGGGCTCTGAGAGGGAGGGCGGACATTATGACGCAAGGAGGAGGAGGAGCGAGGTTGGGTCACGTGATTAGGGCAGTGGCCGGAGGGCAAGGAGGAATCAGGGTGGAGGCCCCAGCCGAGAAAGGGGCGGGACCTGGGAATTGGCTCCGCCCCCGGAGCGCGAAAGGGTAATAGGTGAATGGCCTCCCGACCTCACCTGTCCCCTTAGCCCCCTGCCTGCGGGTAACGAAAATTAAAGGCAGCCGACCCGAGAACCCGAGCAAGGATTTCCCTGCGCCCTTCCCGCCCCGCCAGGAAGCCGCTGCCTTTTGCAGAAAGGGTCCAGAATAACTCCTTGCCTCCCTAGGCCCACAGAACTTTCTTCCACCGGCGGAGGCCCGGAGGCCCCTGAGGAGTCCCTGCCAGTTCCAAGATCCACAGCGCCTTTGTATCTGGGTCATCGTTCATGCCTGCCCTGCCTCCTCCAGGGTGATCGTGGGAATGGAGCGGGACGTGTTGTACCGGAATTGCTTTGAGAACTAAAATGTTGTACATGTTCTTTTTTACTTTAAACTTCACAAATACAGGCCAGGCGTGATGACTTACGCCTGTAATCTCAGCACTTTGCGAGGCCCAGGCGGGAGGGTCACTTTAACTCAGGGGTTCAAAACCAGCCTGGGCAACATGGTGAGCCTTATCTCTACCTTTTTTTTTTTTTAATTAACTGGGTGTGGTGGCTTACACCTGTAGTCCCAGCTACGCGGAGGCTGAGGCGGGAGGACTGCTTGAGCCCCGGAGATGGAAGCTGCTGATGGCAGCCAGCGGTGATCCAACCACCGCACTCCAGCCTGGGCAGCAGAGCAAGACCCTATTTAAAAAAATAATAATAAAAATTGACTTCAATAGTATCAGAGGGTCTTCCAGACACAGCACCAGAGTTCTTCAAAGAGATCAAAGGGATCTTCAAAGAGATGTAAACCTCTTGACTACTGTCTTTCATCAAATTTAAGATACTGTTAAGCATAAGATGCAACAGTATTTTATGTACCATTGAGGGTAAAAAAAGTTGCCAAATAAACTGACATTCCATCAATTGTAAATGTATCTTGATTTCAGAAAATTTGTTTCAAAATACAAGACTTACTGTAACAACCTTGAGCAAAGATTATTATGTTCTCGGGACTCCAGTTTGCTTATATCTGTATGAAGGCATTGAACAGAAAAGCTCTTAGGTTTCTTTCAGCTGTGACATTTTATGTTCACCAAACTGCCTTGTCACTCACATTTCATTTCTCTCCATCTCAGTGTCATGATGCTACTCATTTCTGCCCTCGTCATTTTTCTTCAATCATTCCCACAGCCTCCTGCTTTGTCTTCATCCAACTCTGTCCCTACCAAACCACTTCCCACTATTCATCCATACCTTGCATTCATCCTCCAGAACGTTGAGGCCTCAAACATAATTGCCTACAGTTGTCACATTCAGAGAAATAATATACAGGTGAGTGTGTTATTTGTTGGCTACTATAAAAAGTGTGCACCTTGGCCAGGCATGGTGGCTCACGCCTGTAATCCTAGCACTTTGGGAGGCCGAGGTGGGTGGATCACCTGAGGTGAGGAGTTCAAGACCAGCCTGGCCATCATTGTGAAACCCCATCTTTAAAAAAAGAAAGAAAAAATTAAAAAAAAAAAATAAAGTGTGCACCTTAAGGAGAGGAAGAGTTGGCTTAAGTTGAAGAAAGATATAAGCTAAAGCCTGGCATGATGGCTCCTTTGGGAGGCCGAGGCGGGTGAATCATGAATTCAGGAGTTTGAAACTCAGCCTGGCCAACATGGTGAAAGCCCATCTCTACTAAAAATTCAAAAATTAGCCGGGCGTGGTGGCAGGCACTTGTAATCTCAGCTACTCGGGAGGCTGAGGCAGGAGAATCACTTGAACCCAGGAGATGGAAGTTGCAGTGAGCTGAGACCATGCCATTGCACTCCAGCCTGGGTGAGAGAGTGTGATTCCATCTCAAAAAAATAATAATAATAATAAAAGCTAGTGCTTAAGTTTTAATCCTTATTCACTGTAAAATAAGCAGGTATCTAGGTAAGATGGGTCCACTCCTTTTATATATGTATTTTTTGAGACAGGGTCTTGTGTTGCAAGCTGGTCTTGAACTCCTGTGCTCAAGCGATCCTCCTGCCTTGGCCTCCCAAAGTGCTGCGATTACAGCGTGAGCCACCACACCCAGCTAGGTCCACTCCTTTCATAGAGTTGGTCCTTACACATTCAAGAAAAAGGAGGGGGAAAGCCAGGAAGTTAACTGAATGAAAATAAGCATCATTTTCACTAGAGACAGGCTGTGCTTTGCACAGCATCCCTCAAGGTCAGGTGTGATAGTTCCATCACTCATTTTGTTGTTGCCTTTTTTTTTTTTTTTTTTTTTGAGACAGCGTCTTGCTCTGTTGCCCAGGCTGGAGCACAGTAGTATGATCTCAGCTCACTGCAACCCCAACCTCCCATCCTCAAGCCATCCTCCCACCTCAACCTCCCATCCATTACTCATTTTGGATATAAAATGTTATAAAATAATGACTGAGGCCCAACCTCACAAAGTGTTTCCATCTCTTGTATCTGTGGCTACTTCTTACCAAGACAGTCTCACCCTCCACACATAGGTGAGATGACATAACGGCTGATTTGGTCAAGGAGCACAGTAAGACACGCCAGGCAGTTACTGTTCAAACAGCAATGTTTAGTTGTACAACACATAAAGTCTAGCAACATTTACAGGACCAGTTTGAGTGTCTGTTTGCTTGTTTTCATTTGGGAAATTTAACTGTAATGTCACCGTAAGATTGGCTGGGACTGGTAACATTTAAGAAATGGGTCGTTCTTGCATCCCCTAGGCGTGGGCCTCTTGCTCCATCAGGACTTGGTTGTAGTTGAATGGCCCACAAGTCACCAGCCTTTGAGCAAGTTGTATCCAGGTGGAGACAGGGAGGGGATGGGCAAAGGGGACTTCTGTAAAGACACAGTGTGTGGGGCAGTGGCAGTCGACATTCGCAAACATTCATGCATCTGATGGGGGGCTTTGCCCTCCCTTGGGTATTTTCCATTAGCCTATAGTGACCACCTGTGGCCAGGCTAATTCATTACTCACATTAATGGGGAAGGGGGTTGGGGGTAGGAGTAGGTAGGTAGGTGGGAAGAGATCCCTCTTATTGCTGAGTGGACAGAAGGGTGCTAGTTTTTCCTTAGAGTGTACATATTGTGGGTTTCTGGGGGGTTGTATGTGTGTTTGGTTTTTGTTTGTTTGGACATAAGAAAGTCAACTCCAGCAATGTCTTCTTAGGAAAACCACTCTTTCTCAGTGGCTACGTTATGAGGTGGGGAGGATGTACAACTGCACTCTGGGCCAGCCACAAGTGTTGATTTTTTTAAAAAGTGATCCTAGCCCTTGCTCCCCAACATCTATAGTGACCCACCCTCATGAATACTTTTAAGCAATGAAGGAGACACCCTCGTCCCACACTGGGGCTCACACAGCTGATCTCAATGAATCTGGCAAGCAGAAAAATTGCTTTCTTGACCCTTTAAGGAAGCCAAGACTAGCTCATGCAGATGAATGAGTAGGGAGCAATGCCGTTGCCCTTGGAGATGGTTACAAGTAGCTGGGATGGGCCTGCAAGGGCAGAAGGAGCTCTTTGATGAGTTCTTTTGCCCTGCAGATGGCCTGGGACCAGCTGACACAGACGATGCGGTAGGGCAGTGCTGGCAGAACCCCACCCCACTGGGAGGAGAGGAGTGGTTTGGATAAGTGGAAGAAGCAACTGTCCTAGAGGCAGCTGGCCCCTCCCACCTACTGAGGGCTGAGAAGGACTGTGGTGGTGAGCTGGACAAGCACAGCACTAAAAAGGGCTTGGCCCTGCAGCAATAACAGCTGAGAGGAATGGAGGGAGAAGCAGCGCTTGAAATGGCCTTCATTCAGCAGTGGGGCAGGGGGTGGCTGGCACAGGTGGAAGGACAGTGCCCAGGAGGCCTTCTCCCTGCAGGGGGGTTGAGAACGGTTGAGGGTGTGGAGACCAGCAGCTGGCAGCAAACATATAAAATATCTTCTCCATGGAGGCTGAGATCATGGTTCGGGGTGCCAGGCACCATTCCTACTCAGCCTCTCCAACACCCACCTCCCATAGCCCTAGATCTTCCCCTGCTGGTCCAAGGTCTCCGTACAGGACTGCTTCTCTCGAAGCCAAGGATCCCTGTTCTGTTGAAATGTAGTAACCTCTGGGCTGTAGCACTGCTGTTCTATCCTAACAGGAGCCTACCCTGTAACTTTGTGAGCAGGGGAGGATGAGGGCTGGGTTGGCAAATAAGCCTCCAGGAAAGACCGAAACCATAGGTTTGAGGTCACTGGTGACCTGATCACCACCCCCGTTTCCCCTGGTCCACTGAATCTTGGGTCTTAAGTCTGTGTTTTTTACCTAGCACCTGAGTGATAAAAGACTGGGATTATAAGTGCTGGGATTCATAGAGGACCAGTGAAAAACCTCAGCTGAACCAGTAGATGGGACAGGAGGTTGTATGAGGTTATTGTAAACAGTTTCACTTGGTGTTTTCCCTTTCCTAAGGCTAAATTGTTTCCCCAGCCCCAAATTTCATCAATCTTACAGATTAAAGGAAAAGAGTAATTACTTGTACAACAAACAGGGGAAATATATGCATTAATAAATACAGGGCTTCAGGGAGAGACAAGAAAAGCCTAAGTGTATGAAAGTGCGTATCACTGGGACTGTCTGCAGGAGTCAGGAGGAGAGGGAATTAGGGAAAAGCAGAGAAAGACATACATGTAATTAGCTTCAGCACAAAAGTGACAGGGAATAGAAAAGAAAGAGGTCCAGTATGTTTGAGGCAAATGGAACAATAGAGAAGCCTGCTTAAAAGGGAGAGAAGTCTGATGGAGAAAGGGAGGTGTGGTCAAAAATCTGTCTTTGAAGCCAAATCACTAAGACAAATAATGTATATTGTTTCTGATACTTCTTTAGAATTAGTTATAGAACTTAATGTCCCCATAAAAGGTTGTCTCACCTGACCAGCATGTGTGCTTCCTTTAACCGGACACCAGGAACCCCATCACTCACTGTGTTTCCCTCTTCACGTTGGCTGCCTGTGAGCTCAGGGCTTGTTCGGGTGTTTGACTACAGAAATTTTCTTTCCTCTTCCTTTCTTTGGCTCAGTTTCTCTGGCAATCTCAGTTTGTACTGTCCTGTACTTTTTTTTTTTTTTTTTTTTGAGACAGTCTCACTCTGTTGCCCAGGCTGGAGTGCAGTGGCACTACCTAGGCTCCCTGCAACCTCCACCTTCTGGATTCAAGCAATTCTCTGCTTCAGCCTCCCGAGTAGCTGGGATTACAGCTGCACACCACTACGCCCAGCTAATTTTTGTATTTTTAGTAGAGATGGGGTTTCACCATGTTGGTGAGGTTGGTCTCGAACTCCTGATCTCGTGATCCACCTGCCTCGGTCTCCCAAAGTGCTGGGATTACAGGCGTGAGCCACCGCACCCAGCCTGTCCTGTACTTTTGTGATTTTATTTGAAGGCAGCCTAAAGTCATTTCTGGAAGTAGACTGGGCATAAATTCTAAATACAGGAATGAACCTAAAGTAGATTCATCTAAAAGGAAGTGAAAGATGTCAGAGATGGGCAGGAGAGAGGGAGAGAAAGGAATGTAGGAGGAAAGGAGGGAAAGGGAGAAAGAAGACAAAGCAGGAAGCAGAGACAGGCACTGGCCTGGGAGCAGAGGCCAGGTGAGTGGACAGCAGCAGTAGGCTCTGGTGACAGGTGATGGCTTTGGGACAGTGAACACAACACAGACTGAAGGGTGGAGCTCCACTCGTAGGCACTGATTCTTTCTGTAAGAACCCAGCTCTGGCCTACTTCTCTGCCCTCTCATGGCCTTCCTTTTCCCAGGAAGCCCCATCCTAACCCCAGACCACCCCCAACTTACAGAGAGAGTTGTCCTAAACTCCCTGCCCCCTACCCAGGTCTAGCTCCGCTGCCATCTGTCCTTGGAGAATCTCTATAGTCCCAGTTTGTGTGCAGGTTCCGGGAGAAGAGTTGCCTGTGGCTCACCTGCTCCCAACACTTTTAAATGAAACCTCCCCCAGATCTCCTGAGTGAGGCACATGGCTTTGTTTTGGGACACAAGGAAAGGAGACAGATAATGGACAGGCATGGAGGAACCAAACTTACAAGGGACTCTCCAGGAGGGCAGTGAAAATACCTCACCCCTGCATGCATACACACAGGCTCTCTCATTCTCCCTCACTCAAACTCACACACACACACACATACACACAACATAGACAAGATGCTCCACAAATACCAGACAGGCCTGTGGGACAGAGTTGAGAGGAAGAAGGTGGTTGGTGGTGGTATTTGGGATGTGTGTGTGTGAAGTGGGTATGTATGATGACACAGAGAAGGGGTCATCATGGGTTACTGTCGTGGCTTTCCTCTGTGTCCACGCTCACCGGAGGGAGGCCTCCATTGTCATTGAGCCGCTTGGCCCTGTAAGTCTCATAGTGGATGTTGTGTGTCACTTCCTTGAGGTCCTGGAGGTGGGTCCTAGAGGACACAGGGTGAGAAGAAAAAGGATGAATTAGGGGCAGGAAGAGGAGGTGGTGACATACATCACTTCGAGGGACTGGACCCAATGACTGGGACCCACTCCCAGGAGCTAAGGATGCTTCTACAGCCCCTTCTGGTTTGCAACAGGAGCTGGAACTGAGGCGGAAAGCTCTGTCACAGAGACCTGGAGACACAGGAGGTGAATCTGAACAGACAGACCCTGACCCCAAATAATTCAGCCTGCTATCTGGACAGGGGGAGGGGAGACATCTTACCTGATGACAAAGTCTCGAAGCAGGGCAAACTCACAGTGGTTGAGGTTTTCCACTATGAACAAAACAAAACAAAGCAAAACAGGTAGTCAGTTCGTTAGTGCAGCAACACCCAGGAGGTGAACTTCTGTTCAGGTCATGGAGGCATTTAGGAGAAAGCTATGGGATGGGTTCTTCTGTAACCCTTCCAGAGGTTTGCTCACTTGGGTGCACTAGATTTGATTCATTGAACAAATGTTTATTAAGTAGCTACAATGGGCACAACACTCTTCTAGATGCTGTGGAATAATAGCTAAGAGGGACCATTATTTTTACCATTTTACAGAAGAGAAAACTAACAAGGAGTCTAAGAAACTGGCCAAGGCCTAAGATACATTTCACATTCTTAAGAAGCTTATAATCCAATTGGAAGTCACACAGAAAAAATAACAATTGAGCCATTTTATTTTATTTTTATTTTTATTTATTTTGAGACAGAGTCTCACTCTTGTTGCTGGAGTGCAATGGCATGATCTTGGCTCACCGCAACCTCTGCCTCCCAGGTTCAAGCAATTCTCCTGCCTCAGCCTCCTGAGTAGCTGAGATTACAGGCATGTGCCACCATAGCCGGCTAATTTTGTATTTTTATTTTAATAGAGACAGGGTTTCTCCATGTTGGTCAGGCTGGTCTCAAACTCCCAACCTCAGGTGATCCGCCCTCCTCAGCTTCCCAAAGTGCCGGGATTACAGGCGTGAGCCACTGTGCCTGGCCCAATTGAGCCATTTTAAAAAGGTCATGCACTACATAATAAATCCAATTCAACATATATTGAATACTTAGTATCTGCAAATCACTGGCCAAGCACTATTGGAACAGAATGAGGATTAAGACATGGGGCTGGGCGCCAGAGCTCATGCCTGTAATCCCAGCACTTTGGGAGGCCAAGGCGGGAGGATTAGTTGAACCCAGGAGTTCAAGATCAGCCTGGGTAATATAGTGAGACCCCACCTCTATTAAAAATAAAAGTAAAAATAAAATTGCCGGATGCAGTGGCTCATGCCTGTAATCCCAGCACTTTGGGAGGCTGGGACAGGTGGATCACCTGAGGTCAGGAGTTCGAGACCAGCCTGACCAACATGTCAAAACTGCGTCTCTACAAAAAATACAAATATTAGCTGAGCATAGTGCACACCTGTGGTCCCAGCTACTCAGGAAGCTGAGGCAGGGAGAATTGCTTGAACCCAGGAGGCAGAGGTTGCAGTGAGCCAAGATTGTGCCACTGCACTCCAGCCTGGGCGACAGAGTGAGACTTCGTCTCAAAAAAAAAAAAAAAAAAAAAAAAAAAAAAAAAAA
>PVKV010037394.1:0-14836 GCA_004027835.1 Alouatta palliata
AAAAAAAAAAAAAAAAAAAAAAAAAAATCATTAAGTTCATTCAAATCCAATCCATCCACACATACCAATCCATTCTCAAAAGTTTTTCCTTGTTTTCTCTCATTTCATATTTTTATTTTCTTTCTTCTATAATGAGAACCTTGGCTCCCTACAACATCAACACATGTACTATTCATTTACTAAACTTTACCAGATACATAAAATAGTTTTATTATTAGCACATCTATAGTACTACCAAACAAACAAACAAATAAACAAACAGGACAAGGCCTACTGAGAAAAGTTCAAGATTTGTTTACTGTTCTTTCCACACCCCTTGTGGAATAATACAATCAAATTTTTTCTTTTACCTCCTAGCAGTGTAATGTTACTCATCTGAAACAACATTGGGTTTATTTGTTTCTATTTATATTGAGTTTTAGTTTCTCTTTCCTTTTCATGCTTGTTAATTTAATTTGAAAAATATTTAGAAAAGGAATACATCTTTAAAAGTCCAGACTACAAAAGATAAACTCAGAGAGGTATGATTGTCTACCTACCACTTCCAGCTCTTCTCAACCCTGCTATTCACTGTAAATAAGCAACTTAATTATTTTCCGACTTATCATTCCCAGTTTTTTTTCTGCAAAAGTAAGAGTGTGTGTGTGTGTGTGTGTGTGTGTGTGACACTTTGTTGTGCACTTAGCTTTTTTCCCACTTACTTACAAAGAATAAAAAATTTAAGAGCCTGAAAAGGCATTTTCTCTGATCACTGAGAAGGAAGCGGTAAATTATGATTTTTCCCCCAACTTTATTTGAAGTCTTTAGCCTGCAGCACAGAGATTACTGAAAGAAGAAAAGAAAACCTGACAATTAAAAACAACCAGACTTGTCATTATCTAACATTATATTGTATAGTTAAGTTTTCAACTGTTTACTTCTGCTATTAAAGAGTAAAAAGTGTATTTCAGACAAGCAACTGAGATTCCTCCACTGTAAACTTAAAGAGGCAATGGCGATAAGAAAAGGAATCAAGTTTCTTAAGGGAATATGAGGACTGAGAAAACGCGTGAATGTGGGTGACTGTTGACATTTTTTTTTTGAGATGGAATTTCGCTCTTGACGCCCAGGCTGGAGTGCAATGGCATCATCTCAGCTCACTGCAACCTCTGCCTCCCAGGTTCAAGTGATGCTCCTGCCTCAGATGCCCACTACCATGCCTGACTAATTTTTGTATTTTTAGCAGAGACGAAACCAAAAGGTTTCACCACTTTGGCCAGGCTGGTCTCAAACTCCTGACCTCAGGTGATCCACCCACCTCGGCCTCCCAAAGTGCTGGGATTACAGGCGTGAGCCGCCACTTCCTGCCAACTGTTGACTTTTAAAAGAACAATTTCAGTAAGGTTGAAAAGTTAATAGTCTAGAAATCTCAAGAAATGGTTCGCTGTTGTGAACAATGATTTGGGACTATTCTTCAGAAGTAGGTTCAATAGTGGAAGGCAGAGTTTTCAAGGTAGCACACAGGTGAAACAAGGATAAAAAAAATCTTTGAGGTCAAGGAAGAAATAAGCAGGAGTGAGGCAGAAAGGAAAAAGTGACCTTTTCCTTTCCTACGGGGAGACCTTTGCAAAAGAAGGAGAAGGGGAAATTCCTGAAGATGTGGGAAGTGGGGTGGGTGATTAGCCTTAAGAAGAACTAGGCATCCTGTCCTGAGACAAAAGACAGGCTGGAGAAATGTGTGAGGAAACAGAAGTTTGGTGGTTGAGAGGAGCCTTTTCAAAAAAAGGATGAGGCAATCTGAAAAGTCGGGGCAGGAGGCAGGGCTGGCACTGGAGGTGTAAGGACAATGGAAAATGCCTGGCACTGAGAGGCCGTCTGGAGAATGAACGATATAAACGTGACCATCTATAGTGGAATTTATTCAGCTTTGAGAGTTTAATAATGTAAAGAATATTTACCAAAGGTAAAATTGGTGATGTAAATAATAAGTAAACTCTTGATTTTCCCTATTTTAGTAGAATACTTGCCAGATGCACTAAATGATGTAACTGTTCTGAAACTGTTGAAATCCTTCTATTATTGAACTAAAAATTTTCAGCTTTCCCATAGTCACAAATAATACATCAACCTCAACTAAAAGCTGAATTTCAAAAAAAATACAGCACATGGTAAATCTGAATTATATATATGTATATTTGTGATTATATATACACCTTCTGTTTGGTGTGTGATTTTAAACTAGTGATGATAATAACCTATCTAAAGAATTCTTTTCACTCTTGTAAGCACCTAATAGAATAAACGGAATCGAAGTTTAATTTTCCATAAATATTGCTAATACCTAGTAAAACTCACCATTGTTTGGGAATGGTTTTTAGGAATGCTTCTTGATTTTTAGAGCAAATTAAAGGAACCTGGGTACTCGTAGTAAGAAAGTTAAAGAAGCTGAAACAGCACTGTCTGGGAAGAAAGTAGTACGTTTTTTCTATTTGAAGTCTGTCCCTAATAATTTCTTTTCCAACACTAATCTTACAATACAGAGATTTTAAAAACAAACAAACAAACAAACAAACAAACAAACATTCTGGCAACTAAAAACTAGAATTGCCATTATTCAACATTACATTTTTAATTTACATCTTAACTGACTGAATTCATTCCAGGCCTGCTGGAAGGAGAATAAATACTTTCTCAGTGCCTTGAAAAATGCTTAGAATATAATATAGTAAGCATTCAATAAATATGGATTAATTAACAGAAAGTCAAATACAAAATCCTAATGTACAGGAAGCAAGCCTGGGCAAAATGGGTCTTAATGATACAACTTAAATCTGTATTGTGGATTACTAAAAATGGGCTATACGTTTGGCTAACTAGATCAGTACTAAATATCTAAGATATATCAGAGTCAACAGTTTATAAAATCTCTTATTAAAGTAAGGTTAAAATTTTGTCTTGAGTAAAATATAGGGGTTTAAAATTTCATAAATAATGTGTATTTAGTTGAAATTAGGTTTAATTCAATAAAATAAATACTTATTGTGAGTCTTCAGAGTGTATGATATAGACTGATGCAGAAGATTTATCCAAGGCAGAATGTGGTAAGTAGCATAGGAAGTTCACTGGGATAGCCAGAAAAATGGCTTTTAAAATGTATGTCTGATGCTAGGAACTAGAAATGAAGATTGGTGAATCCTCTTTCAAAGGAATTAGTAACCATATTTTTTGTGGGATTTTGGAGAGGATCTAAGGTAGTTTAAAAAAATTCAGGAGGTGAAGGTGTTTGAGATGGAAAATGAAGCACAACAATTCCATAAGCAGAAATAGTAGAAGGTGTTTAGGCCAATGGACTCACAAAAGCAACATGACACCCATAAGAAAAAGGGGGAGTCAAAGTTCCATCAGAATAGGTTGTAGAGAATATGGAATCTGTCTGGGGAAGTAATGGAGGAAAGGACCTGAAATACAGATTTTACCATAGAACTTGAGGACTTTGTATACCTGTAAAAACGGATTTAATCCTTCTGAAAATCACGTAAAGTTGATATTACCATTGTGATGAACACACCTCTTCTTGTACCCCTAATTCCATGTGACTCTAGTTGTGCTGCCTCTATCTTTGCTTGATAAGTGGCACATGACTCAGCACTGGCCAATAAGAGCCTTTAATTTCCCAGTTATAGTAACTGATCCAGAAATGGGCACATAATAGAATAATCAGTAATGAGATGCTAAGAGATTTTTGTTGAGACCTCTGGGACTAAGGGGAACATTCTTGTCTACTGGATTAGAATCTGGGAAGATATGAGGAGTTGCTTTGACTATTCAAACCCATGAAGGGGAAAGCATGACTAAGAATGGGACAAATAAGGCTGGCTATGTGGAGGTTTGGGGAGGACATAAAAGCAGAATCAAGTGATGCAGACACAAAGAGGAAATTCAGGCCTACTTGACATCATTTTAGCCTCTGACAAAATTGTACCTGAAATCAGTTCTACCTATAGCCCCACTGTAATCTTTTCAGCATAAGCCTGATTAGTCATTTAAAACCATAAGATTCTTAACTGACAGAATATCATTCCCATTTACAAATAAAGAAACTAAAGGTTAGGAAAAATATAATTTGTCCAAAATCATATACATTTTAAATAACATATTTATTGCTTTAACTCATATTAGATGACTTCAAGCCCATGTGGCTAAATACACATTTTTTATTTTGTGAATTTTCATGTGTGTGTGTGTGTGTGTGTGCGCGTGTATCTAAGAAAGAGAGAGAGGAAAAGCGTACATCAAAACAACTTTGGTTACTTTCTTTTGGTATATAAAAATAATAACTACCACTCATTGAGCACTATGCTAAATGTTTTACATAAAATTTCCATAGATGCCAATCATTAACAGCTTGTCCATACTCAACTTCTAATGGAATCTTTCTTGTCCATGACTGCTGCTCCCTCTATTAGCCTCAGAAGCTGGCCAGGGGTGGCCTATGAACTATCTGTGCCAGGGACTATAACTTGGTAGCCAATCAAAACATGAGCTATGCCAATTGGATTCCTTTCTTGGAAATATGAACTAGTTGGTGGTAGCAAAAGGATGTGCACATTTAGATCTGAGGTGGCAACTTGACCACAGGAGCTATACATAATTCTATAGGATAATAAAAGAAGACTGCCATTAGAAGGAAGAGGCTGGTGCAGATATACTGAAAGAATCAGAGATGCAAATAGAGAAGCAGATTACTCAGCTTTGCAAGGAGTTTAGTCTCAGATTTTGATTGGTTCCTGTCTTTTGGTATTCATGAGATTCCAATGCATGCTTACAAGAATCTCCCCTTTACATAAGCTAGCTTGAATGGTTCTTGGACCATGAAATCAATAAAGTACAGACTAGAACAATATATCATCTTTGTGAAATACAATAACCCATGTGGTAGTTATTTTCAAGATAAAGAAATAGGTTCAAGAGTTCGAGTAAATATCCCAAGGAAACACTCAGAATAAGATGAAGCTGGGAGTAAACCCTAGGTTGATGTATCTTAACTTCACATGTATAAAACTAACTGGAATAGGGATACACCAGAGACAAGGAAACCAATAAGGAACTAACTACAATATTTTAGGAAGAGATAGTGAGTGATGCAGTTAGAACAATGGATGAGGTAACAGAAGCGAAGAAATGGGTAAAATGTGTATAACGTTGTCTACAAGGGTAGGGATAAGGGATAGGAAAAAGTGGAAGAAGCCAAAGATGACACTAAAAAATTTAAATTGGGTCTAACTTTAGAAATATCACTCTCATCCTGTCTTCCCAGGATGTCTCTCTCTCTAAGTAAGTGATGTTACTTCCTGGAGAGAGCAAAGTGTTGGGAATATGAAGACCCAACTTTGAGGGGAATTTGCTCCATGATATCTAGTGAGTCATTGATTTGATTTTCTCATATGTAAAAAACTGTAGAGTAGAGTAGCTGGCAAGATGATCGAATAGGAGCAGCTCTGGTCTGTAGCTCCCAGCGAGATCAATGCAGAAGGTGGGTGATTTCTGCATTACCAACTGAGATACCCAGTTCATCTAACTGAGACTGGTTAGACAGTGGGTGTAGCCCATAGAGGGCAAGCAAAAGCAGGGTGGGATGTCGCCTCACCAGGGAAGCACAAGGGTCATAGAATTCCCTCCCTTAGCCAAGGGAAGCTGTGAGGGACTGTGCAGTGAGGGACTGTGTTGTGAGGAATGGTGCACTCTGGCCCAGACACTATGCTTTTCCCATGGTCTTCACAACCTGCAGACCAGGAGATTCCCTCTGGGTTTCAAGCAGAAAACTGGGTGGCCATTTGGGCAGGAATCGAGTAAACTGCAGGAGTTTTTTTTTTATATCCCAGTGGCACCTAGAACGCCAACGAGAGACAGAACCCTTTACTCAGCCCCCTGGAAAGGGGGCTGAAGCCAGAAAGTCAAGTGTTCTAGTTAAGTGGATCCACCCAGTGGAGCCCAGCCAGCACAGCAGTCTGAAGTAGACCTGGGACACTCGAACTTGGTCGGGGGAGAGGCGTCTGCCATTAGTGAGGCTTGAGTAGATGGTTTTCCCCTCATAGTGTAAACAAAGCCACCAGGAAGTTTGAACTTGGTGGAGCCCACCTCAGCTCCCCAAACCCCCTATAGCCAGACTACCTCTCTAGATTCCTCCTCTTGGGTCAGAGCATCTCTGAAAGAAAGGCAGCAGCCCTAGTCAGAAGCTTATAGAGAAAGCTCCCATCTCCCTTGATCAGAGCATTTGGAGGGAGGGGCAGCTGTGGGCACAGCTTCAGTAGACTTATATGTTCCTGCCAGCCAGCTCTGAAGACAGCAGCAAATCTCCCAGCATAGTGCTCAAGCTCTGCTAAGGGCCAGACTGCCTCCTCAAGGGGGTCCCTGACCCCCATGCCTCCTGACTGGTAAGACACCTCCCAGCAAGAATTGACAGACACTTCATACAGAAGAGCTCCGGCTGGCATCTGGCAGGTGCTCCTCTGGGATGAAGCTTCTAGAGTAAGAAACAGGCAGCAATCTTTGCTGTTCTGCAGCCTCTGCTGGTGAAATGCAGGCAAACAGAGTCTGGAGTGGACCTCCAGCAAACTCCAGCAGACCTGCAGCAGAGGGGCCTGACTGTTAGAAGAAAAACTAACAAACAGAAAGTAACAGCATCATCAACAAAAAGGACATCCAAACAGAAACTCCATCCGAAGGTAATTAACATCAAAGATTAAAGGTAGATAAATCAACGAAGATGAGGAAAAAACAGTGCAAAAAGGCTGAAAATTACAGAAACCAGAATGCCTCTTCTCCTCCAAAGGATCATAACTCCTTGCGAGAAAGGGAACAAAACTGGAAAAGAATGAGTTTGATGAATTCACAGAAGCAGGCTTCAGAAGGTGAGTAATAACAAACACCTCTGAGCTAAAGGAGCATGCTCTAACCCAATGCAAGGAAGATAAGAACCTAGAAAAAAGGTTAGACGAATTGTTAACTAATCAGTTTAGAGAAGAACATAAATGATTGGATGGAGCTAAAAAACACAGCATGAGAACTTCGCAAAGCATACACAAGTATCCATAGCCAAATTGATCAAGTGGAAGAAAGGATAACAGAGATTGAAGATCAACTTAGTAAAATAAAGCGTGAAGACAAGATTAGAGAAAAAAAAATGAAAAGGAACAAACAAAGCCTCCAAGAAATATGGGACTACGTGAAAGACCAAACCTATGTTTGATTGGTGCACTTGAAAGTGATGAGGAAAATGAAACCAAGCTGGAAAACACTCTTTAGGATATATCCAGGAGAACTTTCCAAACCTAGCAAGACAGGCCAATGTCCAAGTTATAGAGAAATACAGAGAACCCCACAAAGATACTCTTCGAGAAGGGCAACCCCAAGACACATAATTGTCAGATTCACCAAGATTGAAATGAAAAGAAAATGTTAAGGACAGCCAGAGAGAAAGGCTGGGTTATCCACAAAGGGAAGCCCATCAGACTAAAGTGGACCTCTTGGTAGAAACCCTACAAGCCAGCAGAGAGTAAGGGCCAATATTCAACATTCTTAAAGAAAAGAATTTTCAACCCAGAATTTCATATCTAGCCAAACTAAGCTTCATAAGTGAAGGAGAAATAAAATCCTTTACAGACAAGCAAATGCTGAGAGATTTTGTCACCACCAGGCTTGCCTTACCAAAGCTCCTGAAGGAAGCACTAAATGTGGAAAGGTAAAACTGGTACCAGCCACTGCAAAAACATATTAAATTGTAAAGACCATCAACTATGAAGAAACTGCATCAACTAACGGGCAAAATAACCAGCAAGCATGATAATGACAGGGTCAAATTCACACATAACAATATGAACTTTAAATGTAAATGGGCTAAATACTCCAAGTAAAACACACAGACTGGCAAATTGGATAGAGTCAAGACCCACTGGTATGCTGTATTCGGGAGACCTATCACACGTGCAAAGACACACACAGACTCAAAATAAAGAGATGGATGAATATTTACCAAGCAAATGGAAAGCAAAAGAAACCAGTGGTTGCAATCCTAGTCTCCAATAAAACAGACTTTAAACCAGACTTTTAAATCAAAAGAGACAAAGAAGGGCAATACATTACGGTAAAGGGATCAATGCAACAAGAAGAGCTAACTATCCTAAATATATATGCACCCAATACAGGAGCACCCAGATTCATAAAGCAAGTTTTTAGAGACCTACAAAAAGACTAAGACTCCCACATAATAATAGTGGGAAACTTTAACAACCCACTGTCAACATTAGACAGATCAACAAGACAGAAAATTAACAAAGATATCCAGGACTTGAACTCAGCTCTGGACCAAGTGGACCTAACAGATATCTACAGAACTCTCCACCCCAAATGAACAGAACATACCTTCTTCTCAGCACCACATTGCGCTTATTCTAAAATAGACCACATAATTAGAAGTAAAACATTCATCAGCAAATGCAAAAGAATGGAAATCATAACAAATAGTCTCACAGACCACAGTGCAGTCAAACAGGAACTGAGGATTAAGAAACTCACTCAAAATCACATAGCTACGTGGAGACTGAACAACCTGCTCCTGAATGACTGTGGGGTAAATAACAGTATTAAGGCACGGTAAATTCTTTGAAACCAATGAGAACAAAGACACAACATATCAGAATTTCTGGGAAAGAGCTAAAGCAGTGTTCAAAGGGACATTTATAACACTAAATGCCTACAGATGAAAGCGGGAAGGATCTAAAATCGACTTCCTACCATCACAATTAAAAGAACTAGAGAAGCAAGAGCAAACAAACTGAAAAGCTAGCAGAAGACAAGAAATAACTATTAGAGTAGAACTGAAGGAGATAGAGGCATGAAAGACCTTTCAAAAAAAAAAAAAAAATCAGTGAATCCAGGGGCTGGTTTCCTGAAAAGACTAATAAAAGAGATAGACTGCTAGCCAGACTAATAAAGAAGAAAAGAGAGAAGACTCAAATAGACACAACAAAAAATGATAAGGAGGATATCACCACTGATCCCACAGAAATACAAACTATCATCAGAGAATACTACAAATACCTCTATGGAAATAAACTAGAAAATCTAGAAGAAATGGATAAATTCCTGGATACATACAGCCTCCCAAGACTAAATCAGGAAGAAGTTAAATCTCTGAATACACCAATAACAAGTTCTGAAATTAAGGCAATAAGTAATAGCCTACAAACCAAAAAAAGCCCAGGACCAGACAGATTCACAGCCGAATTCTACCAGAGATACAAAGAGGAGGTGGTGTCATTCCTTCTGAAACTATTCCAAACAATTGAAAAAGAGGGACTCCTCCCTAATGCACTTTATGAGGCCAGCATCATCCTGATACCAAAACCTGGTAGAGACACAACAACAACAACAACAACAACAACAACAACAACAACAACAAAAGTTTCAGGCCAGTATCCCTGATGTACATCAATACAAAAATCCTCAATAAAATACTGGCAAACAGAATCCAGCAGCACATCAAAAAGTTTATCTACCATGATCAAGTTGGCTTCATCCTGGGGGTGCAAGGCTGGCTCAACAAATGAAAATCAATAAACGTAATCCATCACATAAACAGAACCAATGACAAAATCCAGATGATTCTCTAAATAGATGCAGAAAAGACCTTGATAAAATTCAACACTCTTCCATGCTAAAAACTCTCAATAAACTAGCTATTGATGGAACATATCTCAAAATCATAAGAGTTGTTTATACAAAACCACAGCCACTATCATACTGAATGGGCAAAAGCTGGAAGCATTCCCTTTGAAAACTGGCACAAGACAAGGATGCCCTCTTTCACCACTCCTATCCAACATACTATTGGAAGTTCTGGCCAGGGAAATCAAGCAAAAGAAAGAAATAAAGGGTATTCAAATAGGAAGAGAGGAAGTCAAATTGTCTCTGCAGATGACATGATCGTATATTTAGAAAACAACATCGTCTCAGCACAAAATCTCCTTAAGCTGACAAGCAACTTCAGCAGTCTCAGGATACAAAATCAATGTGCAAAAATCACAAGCATTCCTATATACCAATAATAGAAAGAGAACCAAATCATGAGTGAACTCCCATTCACAACTACTACAAAGAGAATAAAATACCTAGGAATACAACTTACAAGGGATGTGAAGGACCTCTTCAAGGAAAACCACAAACCACTGCTCAAGGAAATAAGAGAGGACACAAACAAATTGAAAAACATTCCATGCTCATGGATAGGAAGAATGAATATTGCGAAAATGTGCATACTCCCCAAAGTAATTTATAGATTCAATGCTATTCCCATCAAGCTACCATTGATTTTTGTCAGAATTAGAAAAAAACTACTTTAAATTTCATATGGAACCAAAAAAGAGCCCATATAGCCAAGACAATCCTAAGCAAAAAGAACAAAACTGGAGGTATCACGTTACCTGACTTCAAACTATACTACAAGGCTACAGTAACCAAAACAGCATGGTACTGGTACCAAAACAGATACATAGACCAATGGAACAGAACAGAGGCCTCAGAAATAATGCCACACAACCAAACCTGATAACAAGCAATGGGAAAGGGATTCCCTATTTATTAAATAGTGTTGGGAAAACTGGCTAGCCATATGCAGAAAACTGAAACTGGACCCCTTCCTTATACAAAAAGTAACTCAAGATGGATTACAGACTTAAATGTAAGACTTAAAACCATAAATACCCTAGAAGAAAACCTAGACAATACCATTCAGGACATAGACATGGGCAAAGACTTCATGACTAAAACACCAAAAGCAATGGCAACAGAAGTCAAAATGGACAAATGGGATCTAATTAAACTGAAGTATTTTTGCACAGCAAAATAAACTATCATCAGAGTGAACAGGTAACCTACAGAATGGGAGAAAATTTTTGCAATCTATCCATCTCACAAAGGGCTAATATCCAGAATCAAAAAGGAACTTAAACAAATATAGAAGAAAAAAAACAAACAACCCTATCAAAAAGTAGGTGAAGGATGTGAACAGACACTTCTCAAGAGAAGACATTTATGCAGCCAACAAAGATATGAAAGAAAGCTTATCATCACTGGTCATTAGATAAATGTAAATCAAAACCACAATGAGATACCATCTCATGCCAGTTAGAATGGTGATCATTAAAAAGTCAGGAAACAATAGATGCTGGAGAGGATGTAGAGAAATAGGAACGCTTTTACACTGTTGGTGGGAGTGTAAATTAGTTCAATCATTGTGGAAGACACCGTGGCGATTCCTCAAGGATCTAAAACCAGGAATATCATTTGACAAAGCAATCCCATTACTGGATATATACCCAAAGGATTATAAATCATTCTACTATAAAGACACATGCACAGTTATGTTTATTGCATCATGGGTAACAATAGCAAAGATTTGGAACCCAAATGCCCATCAATGATATACTGGACAAGGAAAATGTGGCACATATACACCATGGAATACTATGCAGGTATAAAAAAGGATGAGTTCCTGTCCTTTGCAGGGACATGGATGAAGCTGAAAACCATCATTCTCAGCAAACTAACATAGGAACAGAAAATAAACACCACATGTTCTCACTCGTAAGTGGGAGTCAAACAATGAGAACACATGGACGCAGGGAAGGGTACATCACATACTGGGGCCTGTCAAGGGGTTGGGGGTTAGAGGACAGTTAGCATTAAGAGAAATACCTGATGTAGATGACGGATTGATGGGTGCAGCAAACCACCGTGGCACGCGTATACCTATGTAACAAATCTGCATGTTCTGCAGATGTATCCTGGAACTTAAATATGATAAAAAATAATTTAATTTGGCTGGTTGGAAAACAAGTGGTACAGTTAATAATAGTAGTAGGGATTCAGGTTTGGGAATTATTATTATGAAGAGAAAAATACACTTAATTTTGGTCAGTATTAGTTTCAAGGAAACTTTAAAAAGAGTTGAAAATGTGAGTCTGAAGCTAGAGTTATAAAAATGAAATTGGGAAATAGTTGTAAATAAGTGACCTCACTGAAGTCTTGACAAAACTCAGTAAATCAATATATAGTATAAATGTAGAATTTAAAAAATTCAGATGTCAACTTGGAGAAACAGGACAAGATGGCTGACTAGATGCAGCCAGGAAGAACCTCTCCTATTGAGCCAGGCCAGAATATTGAGTAAACCAGCATCCACACAGACCATCTGAGAGATGCACTGAGAGAGGTTAGAGAGATGACTCAGACATCAGGACTGAAGCAGGAGGAATCTGGAAACCCCACATGAGGTTGCTGAGTGCTGAGATGCATCTCAAGCCCTTAATGGCTCCTAAGGAAGGGGTGGCTGTGACCTGTGTCAGCTGTTGGACCTGTGGGGAACAGGATTGTCTTTCCCAGTCCTGCTGGGACAGGTCTGATCTGTACATCCTGCTGTCCAGTAGCCCCTCTCAGATTCTGATCTTGGCCATAACTGAATGCTGCACAGCCTCAGATATTCTGCCAGAGTGCTTTTGCCGGTGACTATGACAATAGTGCGACTTTTACTGGAGCCCCCACCACTGCCCCACCTCAGCACTTTTGCTGACAGCCTCCTGCTGGAAAGTGTTCACCTTCAACCTGCCATTGCCCCTCTGAAGTGCATTTGCACCCCTGCAGCAGCACCTCCGACCTGTGGCACCTCCATCAGAGCACTTATGCACACTGCACTCCCAAGGGAGTACTGTTGCCAGCAGCCTAAGAGCATCTGGCTCCAACAGTCTGATGGGGGCTTGACCTCGAGAGACCAGAGGACAAAGCCATGGACCCAGTCCCAGCCACCCAGGGTTAGAGCATGCAGCCAGGAGTGTGAAGCTCAGTCTGGGCCCTCCAGAACTATTCAGAAACGAAGTCATTTAACTTTCCTAACCTGCATCACAGTGAAACAATCAAGGTCAATAAAGATCATAAAAACAAAAGTTCTATCCAAAAGAAAACAACTTCAAAGGATAAAAGAACATCAGCCCCCACAGATGAGAAAGAACCAGTGCAAGAACTCTGGGAACTCTAACAGCCAGAGTGTTTTCTTATCCCCAAACAATCACACTAGCCCCCCAGCAACGGTTCTTAACCAGATTAAAATAAATGGCTGAAATGTTAGACAGAATTAAGAATCTAGATGGCAAGGAAGTTCATTGAGACACAAGAGAAGATTGAAACACACTCCAGGGAAAACAGCAAACTGATCTGGGAGTTCAAAGAAGAAATAACCATTTAAAGAAAGAACCAAACTGAACTCCTGGATATGAAAAATTCACTACAGGAATTTCAAAATACAACTGGAAGCATTAACTACAAAATAGACCAAGTTGATGAAAGAATCTCAGAGGTTAAAGACTGCTCCTTCAAAGCAACACACGTAGAAAAATAAAGAAAAAATCATGTAAAAAATGAACAAAACCTCTGATAAATATGAGATTGTTTCAAAAGACCAAACCTATAACTCATTGACATTCCTGAAAGAGAATGAGAGGGTAAGTAATACTGAAAACATATTTGAGGATAGAGTCCCCAAAAATTTTTCCAATCTCACTAGAGAGACTGACATTCAAATTGAAGAAATTCAGAGAACCCCGAGTGAGAAGCTATGCAAGACACATTGTCATCAGGTTCTCTGAGGTCAATGTGAAAGAAAAAGTCTTAAAGACAACTAGAGAGAAAGAGTAGATCACTAACAAAGGAAATCTCTTCAGGCTAACAGTGAACCTTTCAGCAAAAACCTTACAGGCCAGAAGTGACTGGGGACCTATTTTCAATATCCTTAAATAAAATAAGTTCCAACCAAGAATTTTATATCCTGCCAAACTAAGCTTCATAAGTAAAAGAGAAATTAAATTTTTTTCAGACAAGCAAGTTCTAAAGGACTTTGATACCATTAGACCTGCCTTACAAGAGGTCCCAAAGGAAGTGATAAACATGGAAACGAAAGAGTTCTACTTGCCACTACAAAAACACACATAAGCATGTACCCCATTGACATTATAAAGCAACTATACCATCAAGTCTACATAACACCTGGGTAACAGCATGATGAGAGGATCAAATCTTCAAATATCAATATTGACCCTGAATGTAAATAGTCTAAATGCCTCACTCAAAAGGCATAGATTAGCAAGATGGATAAAGAAGCAAGACCCAACTGTCTGCTGTCTTCAAGAGATCCATCTCACCAGTAGGATTACCCATAAGCTTAAAGTAAAATATAGGGAAAGATCTACCAGGCAAATGGAAGACAGAAAAGAGAAGGGATTATTCTGCACTTAAACCTGACACTTAACCAACTGGTCTTAACAGAGCTCTACAGAACACTCCACCCAACAAGACCAGAATATACATTCTCATCTGCATATGGGAGCTACACTAAGATCGACCACAAGCTAGGCCATGAAGCATGTCTCAACAAATTTAAGAAAAATCAAAATCATACTAACTACACTCTCAGATCACAGCACAATACAAAAAGAAATAAGATGTATCAAAACCATACACTTACCTGGCAATTAAACACCTGCTCCTGACTGACTTTTGGGTAAAAAATGAAACTGAGGCAAAAATAAAAAAATTATTTGAGGGCCGGGTGCGGTGGCTCACGCCTGTAATCCCAGCACTTTGGGAGGCCGAGGCGGGTGGATCACGAGGTCAAGAGATCGAGACCATCCTGGTCAACATGGTGAAACCCCGTCTCTACTAAAAATACAAAAATTAGCTGGGCATGGTGGTACGTGCCTGTAGTCCCAGCTACTCGGGAGGCTGAGGCAGGAGAATTGCTTGAACCCAG
>PVKV010037395.1:0-14814 GCA_004027835.1 Alouatta palliata
ACTCCCCACCCCCCGCTGTCCCTCCCCTTTTTCCCCCCAACAGACCCCAGTGTGTGATGCTCCCCTCCCTGTGTCCATGTGTTCTCATTGTTCAACACCCGCCTATGAGTGAGAATATGCAGTGTTTGATTTTCTGTTCTTGTGTCAGTTTACTGAGAGAGAATGCTTTTTAAACAATGTACTGCTGGGGTCCTCTAGGACCTGTCACATCACCAATCATGATGAAGAGGATGTTGAAGATGAGAATGGTGATGATGTTAGATCAGTAGGGATTATCTAGATCAAGGAAATGGGGCAGGGAAAATGGTAGTGTATTGTGTTTCAAGCTGATGGGAGAATAGGAACATCTCTCTGAATTTACTCAAAAGTGAGCTGTATCTAGAGTTTCTGGAGTGTAGCATAATGGTGGAGAGGTATGCCTCACAAGTTTCTGCCAGCTCTTATGTAAAATGTTCAGGTGCTAGGATTTATCATGAGTGACAAAATGTTTTGAAGAAAGAAAATATATACTATTGTTTTGCTAAGTCTTTAATATGTTTTATTCCATTTGATCCTCCTTGTAGGCATGTAATTCATCAAAATTTTTTTTCCCTTCAAACTTCTTATATGAGGAAACAAATCTTAGTACTTTGCAGTAGCTACAGGTATTACAGGGAGTAAATGATGGAGATTGGTTATGGGCCCAGCTCTGACTAATGCTAAAACTTGTGCCAATACCTTTCTACTGTCCCCCCAGCTAACAGTCAGTTTTGGAACATTGCATCTAAAAAACACCTCCAAATGTGTTTTTATTGTTGACTTCTAAAATCTTTGCCCATAGCTCCATTATTGTACTGCAGGGCTAGAAAACTATAGAAGAATGTCAATGGTAGTCTAATGGGAATAGCATTTAATCTATAAATTGCTTTAGGCAGCATGGCCATTTTCACGATATTGATTGGAAGTATGGCCATTTTCATGATATTGATTGTTCCTATCCATGATCACGGAATGCTTTTCCATCTGGTTGTGTCTTCTCTGATGTCCTTGAACAGTGTTTGTAGTTCTTAAATTTACATTCTTCACAGAATCAGAGTAAAACTATTTTATAATTTATATTGTGTTATGGAATACTATGAAGCCATAAAAAGGAATGAGATCATGTCCTTTGCAGGGACATGGATGAAGCTGAAAACATTATCCTTAGCAAACTAATGCAGGAACAGAAAACCAAACACCACGTGTTTTCATTTATAAGTCGGAGCTGAACAATGAGAACACATGGACACGAGGAGGGGAACAACACAGTCTGGGACCTATTGGGGGAGGGTGGGGGATGGGTAGTATTTGGGAAAAAAGCTAATACATGCAGGGCTTAATATCTAGGTGATGGGTTGATAGGTACAGCAAACCACCATAACACACGTTTACCTATGTAACAAACCTTCACATCCTGCACATGTACCCCATAACTTAAAAAAATAGATAAAATAATTAAAAAGAAAACCATAGAAGCTGGTAGAGGATGCATTTAAGAATGAAAAAATAGTAAAAGTAAGGACTCCTATTAGGGGACTGTTGCAGTCCTCTAGGAAATAAGAAAGAAGTGAATGAACTTAGACTTAATAAGATATGGGTCAGTGGGAAACTACTTGTTAAACATCTAGGAGAGAAAATCTACATGACTTGGAGTAAAAATGGCACTTGAATGAATCTACAGTAATGGATTTTATACACTCTTGTTGAATTTCACCACTATGTGAAATCCATCATACATAACTTTTCCATATGCCCACAATTAAGATGAAAATCATGGAGATGATGTGTGTGTTTGTGGTTTTTAAAGAATTTTATAGAACATACTTGAGGAAATGGTGATAAGCATCAGAAGTATAATTCACATATATAATTTACCCTCTGGTTCTTATTTTATCTGATTAAGATGTTCTTTCCCAGTAACTTATTACTGATTATTTCTTAGTCTTCATTTCCTATATCAAACGTCAGATGCTCAGAGAGAAGTCTGCACTGAAAGTACTATCTGAATAAGCCCAAACTACCTTCCCTTCCACACACTCATAGGATTTCAAACTATATACTTCCTTCCTAAGTGATGTGATTTGACTTTGTGTCCCCACCTAAATCTCACCTAGAATTGAAATCCCCACATGTTGAGGGAAGGACCTGGTAGGAGGTGATTGGATTACAGGAGTGATTTCCCCCATAATTTTTTTTGTGATAGTGAGTGAGTTTTCCTGAGATCCGTTGGTTTAAAAATGGTGCTTCTCCTTTTATTTTCTCTCTTTCCAGCTGACTTGTGAAGAAGGTGCTTGCTTCTCCTTTGCCTTCAACCATGATTATAAGTTTCCTGAGGCCTGCCAGCCATGTGGAACTGTGAGTCAATTAAACCTATTCTCTTTCTAAATGATTCAGTTTCAGGTAGTTCTTTATAACAGTGTGAAAATGGATTAATACACTAATATTGCATTCATTTGTATTTATTTGTTTTCTTATTTATTGTCTCATCTTATTGCAGAGAATGTAAACTTCCTAAAAGACTGTCTTTCAATTTTATTCCAATAACCCTATTACCTCAATACAGTTGGTTCTCTATATCAGTAGCTTTCCTCATATGTTGAGGGAAGGACCTGGTGGGAGGTGATTGGATTATGGGAGTGATTTCCCCATAATGTTTTTGTGATAGTGAGTCAGGATCATGTCAGGATAATTTTGCTTGTCACAGTTCCTCAAACAATACATTATAACAACTATTTACTTAGCAGTTGCATTGGATTAGCTATGATAAATTATCTAAAGCATTTTGAAAGTGTACTTGAGGATGTACATATGTTATATGCAAATATATATACCATTTTATATTGGTACGTGAGTACTATACCACTTTGTATTGTGTATGTAAGGATACTTGGATTTTGGTATCTATTGGAAGTTCTGGAAAAAAAATCCCCTGTGGATATCATGGAATGACTATATCTAGAAGAAATTCTGTAAATATTTGTAGAATATATTAAATAATAAAAAATGATTTTAATTATCAAGTACAAAATGTTCCTTAGCCTGCAGAAATATCTCTCAATCTCTTATTGTCTACAAAATTTTTGAGTTCTCAGCTAATCTTCCACAAGTTTCTCATTAGCTATTACTAAATAATGTAGACATTAGGGAAGAGGAAGTTTGTTCAATGCAATATTTCTCCATTTATCTTTATAATTAATGTTCCATAATGTTGTTAATTCATGTATTAAAAATATCAGATTTTTATGAGGGTTTAACAGAGTTACTTTTTTAATGAAGAAACATTTTAGATAGCAATTTTTCATAAGAGTTTTCTTTGAACAACAAAAGCTGATATAAAATATATTGTGAACATAGAACTAATCGACGATAGAATTTATTCTAAACTGAGCAACAGGAACACATCCTCATGCTGTGATTTGTAGTACCCCTGGGCCCTGAAGATTTCTTTGCAGTAAGCAAGGATAATACAAATCAACTTGATTTTTATGATATACAAGGTGTCCATGCGTCTCTTCCAAAGTTTAAAAAGGTGTTTTCAATTTGAAAAAGTTGACAACAACCATATTACAATAAAAAAACACTTCTGAGTCTCCTGCTTTCTCATGCTGTCAAATCTTTAGAGCATTGTAGAGTTGATGAAACTCTACATTAACTTTTAGAAACGTATGCACTAACAGATGAAGTAAATACCTGAGATGTTTCAGGATGGCATTTCCCGCAGCTATCGGACTAGAGTCTTTTTTTTTTTTTTTTTTTTTTTTTTTGTCTCCATGGCCCTTATATTATATATGTTACTTTTTATAAGAAAAAATATAATAAATAAAAATGATTGCAGAGTTTTTGTTCATCTCCTAACTGCAATGGCTTTCTTTTTGAAAACACTTTCTCTACTTTTAGTAAGGTATGGGTCAGTGGGGAACTGTTAAGCATCTAGGAGAGAAAAATCTACATGACTTGGAGTGATGATAACACTTGGATGACTCTACAGCAATAGACTTTATATACCTTTGTTGAAAAGTACCTCTATCTGAAACCCACCATACTCAGACACTTTCATATGCACACAAGTAAGATGAAAATCATAGAGGTGATGTGTGTGTTTGTAGTTTTTTAAACAAAGTAGGATGTTGTGGAAAGAATAATTGATGTCCAAACACCTAAATGCTAGCCCCAGAACCACCAGCCATTTGTGTAAATTTTTTAATGTCATGAAGACACTAATCCAATATTTCAGAAGAATAGATGAATTCGTATCCACGGTAGTCATCCAGAGTCTGAGGTGAAAGTTGATGACTGATTTTTAATCCACTCAAAAATATTTTCTTACAAATTACTACTGTCAAGGCAGTTAGCTTCTAACTGCAACAGACAGCAAAAAGCACTCAAGTATTTACCCTTGTCTTTATTGTGACTGATTACCTCCTGTCCTGTGATTATCTGTGTGTTAAGTAGTTAAGATTCATTACATGGCCTCACTACTTAATAGTCTCAAAAACTAGTAGAAGATATATTTATTTTCTCTTTTCCTGTTCTTCTCCTTCTCCATCTAGTTTAACTAATAGGACTTAAGAACAGTATATATAAATATCTGATATTCAAAGGAAAAATAGTTATTTTATGTCTGGGGCAATATGGGAGTCGGAGACTAGACATCAAGGACGGTTCCATGGAGAATGTGGCATTATATCTTGGTTTTAAGAGGTAAATAAATACAGATATATTCTGTTAGTCTAATTCTCAAATATGTACCATAGGTATTCCAAAAAGAACCATTGAAAAAAGCAGATATATAAGGGCTCTGTAGATTTTGAAACTAATGATTCTTTTTTCTTTTCTGCATTAATACAGCATAGCAGAGAGTAAGAAAATCCTAAGGATTTCAGAGTTTGGGGTTATTGCCTGGCACGAACAAGCTGTTCATTGTAGCTATGTGGAAAAAGGAAAACGAAAACTATGAACTGCTCACTGATGATTATGACTTACTACGCTATTTATCTCATTTTATCCCTCCTTAAGGGAAGAATATATTCCAGCTATAAAAGGATACCCAGGCAACATCCATTCTTACGTTATCTTTTGTTCAGATTTATTCTAGATAAAAAGACAAAACATTGGCCTAGAGGTGAGCTTGTAAACCAACAAAACAACACAAGCTTGATGTGTTGATGGAATAAAATGAGGTAAAATGAGGTAAATTGACTCAAACGTGCAGATTGCATTTTGAATTGGTAAGTAGAATATGAGGTTCATTTTAAAAACCTGAGACCCATTCAAGTCAGTGTGGACTTTGTCTTGTATTGATGGTGGGGTTGGAAGTGGTGATTACATTCTAATTAGTTATGAATTTTTGTTTTAGAACATAATTTTAGAATTTAGTAATAATTGGGAGCACTGTTTCTTAAATCTGATGTTCCTTAGCATGAACCTGAAATCTTGTTTAAAGAAAGACTTTTTCTCAGTAGATCTGGGGTGGACGCTAAGAATCTGCTTTTCTAGCGAGCAATGAGAAGATAACTACACTGCTGTTGCAGGGACACACTTTGAGAAACAAGGATATAGACAATGTATTTGAAAGAGTGATGCTGAGTACAGGAGATAAGTTAGACAGTGCCTGCAGCTGCCTAGGAGAGAATGCCCGGTGTAAATGAAGGCAATGGGAAGAGAATACAGAGGAGAGAACAGAAATGAGTTATGTGGGGAAGACAGGCTACTCAGCAAGTGGTGACTATTCATTCACCTTCAGTGCTTTCAGTAAGCCTCCTGGCCATGTCTTAGAAGGTCTATGTACCTCTTCAGGTAGAGACATTTGCAGTGCTTCCGATTGCTGCTCACTTTTTCTACAATTGGTTCCTCTCTGCAGTAGTTCCCAAATGAGGATCCAATTCTCATTTAGCTACTAACATGTCTTTAATTTTTCCCTTTTAACACTTGCAAATATATTAACTAGGAGGCCACCTTCAGGATGGGACTATCTGTTGGTAGGAGCAGCTATACTTAGAAATACTTGCCATGTGTGAATATTTGATACTGAGAACTCTGAAAGCAAATTCTCCGCACATTTATTACATGATTGTGTGTTAAGTAGCAACTCCCTTCTTAGTCTTGTGTTAGTAAGTGTGACCAGGACAGACCTTAGATGGTGGACAGGTCTGGGGAGGTCCTTGGCAGAGTTCTGAGAAGCTGCAATCTCAGATCTGAACAGTGGCACTCTCTCCTGACACTTTATTCCTACAAATGCTCCACTCCATCGCATAGTGCCCCTCTGAACTGCTTGTGGCCAAATCTATAACTAAAACAATCATTCATATGCTTAGACAGATATAAGATAAAAATTCTCAAGTTTGAGATTAAATGATAATTTTTGAAAAGCTGGATCAGCCTTCTTTCAGCTAAATAAATTAAAAGCTCTTATCAAGCTATAGAGATGGGAATAAAATATAGCAGTTAAAGAAAAGGCACATGTAATACCAATAATTCAAAAAATGGCTACTTTTAACCACTAAATAGATGTGATTTAAAAGATTATCTACTTTTCAGATGAATTTGGATAGCTATGCGAATCATATTTTTACTCTAAAATCATGAGGTAAAACACAGAAATACCTCAAACAGAGAGTTTTTTTCATTTAACAAACTACCCCAAATGGCCTAATATCTAACTTCACTGCATACTATTTAAATATAGATTATTTAGAATTTGGGTAAGGCATTAAGTTTTGATTCATTGCCATTTCCTGCAGGTGCTGTGCAATCCTTTTAATACGTATGTTTAAATCTTTGGTGCACATTTCTAAACTGTCTTATTATTAGAAGGCAAGTGCGTCAGAGAAGAGGCTTGAGAATGATTTTATATGCACTAAACTTAAATGTAATTAGAATCCTCTCTCTCTCTCTCTCTCTCTTTCTCTCTCTCTCTCTCACTCTCATCTCTCATCTCTCTCTTGTCTCTTTCTTTTTTTCTTCATCTGGTTTTCAAAGAAGAAACTAAGTTCTATGGCTTCCAAGCTAGGCACTAAAGCCCAGGAGGATAAGGGTGTAATTGGTAAAGGCTCCTGTGATTTCTTTGTATCTATTGCTTCAATAGTAAAATGGAGCTAAACACTGGATGCTTAATAAAATTACATATGCTCATTTACACACCAACACATATACACATATTAGAAAGATATTGCTATTTTTTGGAGAAATAACTAGCTTTCTTTAGCTAAAAATACCTTGGTACCAGAAAAGTTAAGCTTAGTACTAACGTTTCCAACTCAAACTTTTTCTTCAACCACTTTGCACATTAAAACCTGGGATATATCAAAACCTTCATGCCACCTCTAAGTAGAATATAAGATGGCTATTAGAAGCTCAAGTTTTAGTCCATTTAAAGATTTAATGATCTGTCAGAAAATTAAATTGACTTAAATTTGTGGAGAAAATATATTCAAGGTGAAATCTGTGAATATGTGAATAGGTCAGATTCCGAAGCAGCCAGGACTTCAGTTTTCTCCTTCCTTGTCTCTTTCATGGATGTTAGCCTTGACTAGTTTCCCACACTTCTTCTATCCTTGCCCTACTCTGTCGTGAGAGTGCGTGCCAATGTGCCTCTAGGGCTGGTGAGTGTTCCCACTTAAAGTTATCCAGTGTTTCCTCATGTGTTAGGGAATGTGGTTCATTGACAAGAAACTGATTGCTAGTGTCTCCATCAGCTATTAAATGTGCAACCTGAGGGGAAGACTTAGATTTCTTGTGATCTAGCTGTTGTTGTAGTTGTTGTTTTGTTTATAAAAAAGCTGTTAGCAAATTAGAACCAATCCACCTTTGCCTGCCCAAAGAAATGGTAGCTCTTTACACCAAACTGTGAAGCTCAATTGTTTATTTACTATTTATTTTTCATCACATTTAAAAATCTCTTACATATGTTTTTGTGTGTGTATGCTTGGCCCTTTGCCTGCAAAACTTTATTTTCTGCCACTGAATTCTATCTACTATTCAAGAACAGGGATATTCTTATCTCTTGTATGAGGCTTTTTCTCACAACCCCAGTGAAAGGAATGTCCTGCCTCCTAAATAACATTCTTAGCATATATGTGTCACTCATAATATAATGCTTCATTCTGGAAGATGAATACTCTTTAGGATAATAAAAGGAATGTTTTGTGTAAATTTTAACTATTCGTTAAAAAAATTGAAATACAGAAAAATTATTACTAGAGCCCTTAAGTATCTAAATCCCTTTATTAAAAAAGAATTGCCCTTAAGCTGTTATTAAAATAACCATTGTTAATACACACACACACGCACACATGCACACACACACACACACACACGACAGACATACACACATTTATATAGAAAGAGACAAAGGGATCATAGAGATATACATACATGCATGATAAATAAGAGAGTTTATTAAGTTGAAATCATGCTATTAACACTTAACAGTAATTAATCTATTTTCATTTTCATTTTCTTTAAAGACCTAGAGTCTATATTGCAAAGGCTGGACACAAACTCCTGGATTCAATCAATCCTTTCACCTCAGCCTCATGAGTAGCTCAGTTTTATTTTACTTAAGCAGAAAGAAATGAAAATGAAGCAAAACAAATTGCTAAAATTATGATAAAGTCTTTTTCACGAATAAAGTATTACTTCACTTAAATTCTTTCCACTTAAGAAAAATCTTTAACTAAATGGATTCAGAGCTTGTTGTCATTCATTAACTGAATATTTTGATTCTAGACCTTGTGGATTGTCGGCCAATAGCAAATAGGAGAAAGTATTGCACTTAACACTTTCTCCCCTTTCCCTACCCTCACTTCTTAATTCTCTTTTTCAGTTACTATTTATATAGCTAAGTTATATAATATGTATATAGGTTTCCGTGAGAAATATAGTCAAGTATATTTCTAATAGCTCTTAGTAGATGTTCTGTGTTTACATAGATGTACATTATTCACATTTTTCTATACCTTTATTGACTGTCTTGTTCCTATTATAAATTTCTTCATTCTCTGTTTCTATTGCCTAGACAGTTACATCCCTATATGGTTAATGCTAACTAATTGTTTAGCTCTCAGATCAAATATCAAGTAGATTCCTAAAGTAGATATCCTTAGTTAATCTAAAATATATAATAAATAAATCCAGCATTGTCAAGTTATTTAATAATAAATAATTGGCATTTTATATTTTGGAGTAATAGTTAATAGTTTTAAAAGAAAAAGGAGAATGAAGATACTTAAATAACCTAAAATACCAATGTATTTGGAGGTAGAAAACCTTACTTCTGTGTTTGGAAGACAGAGATTATGAAAGAGAGATAAATTAAGGAGGCATTTAAATATCAGATCATGTATATGCTTAAAAGCCAAGGTAAGAGCGCTGGGGTTTAAGTTTTGAAAGTGCATCAGTCTTATTAGAGCTGGATGTAAAGAGCCATAGGTTATTGTTGAGATATTGTTCACAGATAAAAAGTAGGAGATTAAAATGAGTTAAATAAACTGTATATTTTAATTTAGTTAAATTTAACAGGAGAATGTTTCAAAACCAAAAATAATTCCCTATCATAAATGTATTCATGTACAGTTTAACATTTATTGGACAAATCAAGGTGTCTGAAGTTACTAAATTACTTTGGCAAATGCATGAGAGACTTAAAAGGCCTGTCTGCAGAACAATTAACATAGTAGCAGTTTACAGCAGTAGTCAAAAACAGTCACTGAGGGACCAGGTGATAGCTTTGATATTTCCAGCACTTGAAAAGAAAAAAAAAAAAGGAAGAATATTTGTGGAGAGGAGACAGAAGCTTCCAAAATAGAAAACGTTTTCTACCATCTCTGTCCCTCTAGCTTATTGAGAATAGTATTTTATTACGTTGACACAAAATAGGTAAGCACGGAGATTCAGGACCTGTCGCAGTGCAAATTCTACTTAAAACACTGTAAGGCTGAGAGACCTGGCTTCTGAGATAAGCCTAAAAAGTTCATCTCAATGTACAATTTCTCATTACATGTATATTGTAGAGTTCTTGTCATCTTTAGCAAACCCTATTATTTATCATTTTTTCTTTGTATTGTTCTTAAATATGGATCAAATTGCTTCCTTACACCGAGCTGTCTTTGATTTTGTTTGTTTTTGATTTTGTTTGGAAAGACTGTGTGGCCTTGTAAATACACGTGGAAAATCTAGAGGCCCAGTCAACAAAATACACCAAGATTATAAGAAAATCTACAAAGAACTAAAACAGGTATACAAGAAAAACACAAACAACCCTATTCAAAAGTGGGCAAGGGATATGAACAGACACTTTTCAAAAGAGGACATATATGAGGCCAACAAACATACAAAAAAATGCTCAGCATCACTGGTCATTAGAGAAATGCAAATCAAAACCACACTGAGATATCATCTCATGCCAGTTAGAATGGTGATCATTAAAAAATCGAGAGACAACAGATGCTGGGGATGTGGGGAAATAGGAACACTCTTACACAGTTGGTGGGAGTGTAAATTAGTTACACCATTGTGGAAGACAGTGTGGTGATTTCTCAAGGATCTAGAAATAGAAATTCCATTTGTCCCAGCAATCCCACTATTGGGTATATACCCAAAGAACTATAAATCGTTCTACTATAAAGATACATGCACACGTATGTTCATTGCAGCCCTGTGTACAATAGCAAAGACCTGGAACCAACCCAAATGTCCATCAATGGTAGACTGGACAAAGAAAATGTGGTACATATATACCATGGAATACTATGCAGCCATAAAAAACGATGAGTTCATGTCCTTTGTAGGGACATGGATGAATCTGGAAACCATCATTCTCAGCAAACTGACACAAGGACAGAAAGCCAAGCACTGTATATTCTCACTCATAGGTGGATGTTGAATAACGAGAACACGTGGACTCAGGGAGAGGAGCATCACACTCAGGGGACAGTTGTGGGGTGTAGGGGGGAGACAACGGGGGGGTGGGGACGGAGGGGATGGTGGGGAGGGATAACATGGGGAGAAATGCCAGATATAGTATGCACCTAAAGTAAAATAAACCACTAAAAAAAAAAAAGATTATAAGAAAATTGAAGCCAGAAACAGAAATTAACTTATATAATATTTTTATTCCACTAAATGACCTATCACTAAATTGTTGAAATAATTAAATTAATATATTTAAATATTTGCATTCTCATTTTTAAAATAACAAAATACCCAGATACTAAACCTAGCAGAACATGCTTCCAAGAGTACATTTAGATTTTTAAGCCATTTGGAAGAAGACTTATTTGTCAACAAATTATGAGAATGAACAGAAATGATAAAGTGCGAAGATAATTTTCTTAATTTATGTTCCTTGTGAATTTTAGATATCCACCAAATGGAGACCTGTGTTGAGTATGTCAGAAAAGGTTTCAAGGGAGGAAATGTTTCTGTCATACACACACACATGCTTATATCTATATGTATGCAAACGCATACATACATATACATACATAAACATACACTGAGACACACTTCTGTATTCAAATTCTTATAACCATGAACTCCAAAATAAATTCAGCTAATCAAAATTTTAAATAAGGTAAGAAGTTAAATTATCACTTATTTTTAAAAAATGATGAAAACACAAATTTCTAGAAATATATGTTATAAGCTAATAATTCTATTAAAATGTTTATTCTAGAAAATTTCAAGTTTCTAAATAAAGATGTTAGTTATATAATTCATCATTAATTGTGGAAGCACAGAGGTGTTTGCTGTAAGATACTCCATTCCACACTGATTATCACATGTATTGTCTTTGAAAACTTATGACTTGCAGATCTTTAGTAGATCTTATTGCTGTATAATTTTGAGAAAATGCTGAACACAAATGATAACTATAGCATCCAATCAATTCACAAAAATGTATGATTTTGCTTATTTTTAAATTTTAATGTACTATAACATACATATAGAAACCGTATGTTACATAAGTGTACATGTGCACAATAACATTCTCATATTTTGCTTAATTTTTAAACCCGTGCTTTTCTTTGTGTTTAAGGGATGGGTGGGGGTGTTAAAATCTCATCTTATGGCTTTCTTTCTTCCTATTTCTTCAACAGAGAAACTAGAATGCCTCATATTATCTCACTATAGGAACAATTTAAGAATATTTACTCCAAATGGAATTAAAATACACAAGCAATTGATCTCATTTTTTAAGTGGAAATTAATTTGACTGGCCCTCTTTATCTTAGAGAGTTATCCAAGCTAGTTTAGCAAATCTCACATGTTTTATAAGTAAATATTAATGAATTCATGGTTTTTGAGGTGTGATTAACTTATGTCAAGTATATTCTGACCTTTAAATACAGATGCCCCCATAAAACTTTGTTAAGTTTTTAGTTGCTTTGAAACTTTCCACATAGGAATTGGTGCCGCTGTATGTCTCTTAACCTCCTGATAGATATTCCTGTCTACAAGATTGATTATTTTTCCAAAAGTTATGTCACACTTATACCTGCAAAATACAGTTTTTCGCAGAGGAATGGCTGATATTTGTCAAGAATCTTGCCTCTGGTTTATACCTGTTTGATTCTGGCCAGAACAATAATTCATTTTCAGATAATCTACTTCTATAAATGTTACATTTTCATTATATATTAAAACTTTACAATGAATGCTTGTCTCAAAAACCTTAACATGTTATTTATTGGGAAGACTCTAAGATGAAACTATTATCACTTTTTTCCTCACTGAACTGTATTAGATGAGGAAAAAGAAGAGAAATAATAAATACAGTGTGTTTGTCTCATAATAATTACAAGGATAAATGCTACATATGTTTATCTAATTTGCATTTTTGTGTAAACTGTCAATACACATTAAACAACATTTAAGTATTAAAAATTATGTCTGTTTACTTGGACATTGGACCTGAAAATATTCAAATGTTATAATTTTTAAAAATTAAAGAAATGAGAACTCCCTACAAGGGAGGCAAGTTTTATATTTTTTCCTTAAATTTCAACAGTAAATGAATCAATTGCTTTTTAAATTTATTTATTATACTTTAAGTTCTGGGGTACATGTGCAGGTTGAGCAGGTTTGTTTCATAGGTATATACGTGCCATGGTAGTGGTTTGCTGCATCCACCACCCCATCATCTACATTAGGAGTTTCTTCTAATGCTATCCCTTCCTAATAGCCCCCACCGCTGATATTCCTCCCCTAGCCCCCCACCCCCCAGGCCTCTGTGTGTGATGTTCCCCTCCCTGTGTCCATGTGTTCTTTTTGTTCAACATCCACTTATGAGTGATAACATGTGGTGTTGGTGTTCTGTTCTTGTGTCAGTTTGCTGAGAATGATGGTTTCCAGTTTCATCCACGTCCCTGCAAATGACATGAACTCATTCTTTTTTGTGGCTACCTACTATTCCATGGTGTCCTGTGCCACATTTTCTTTATCCAGTCTATCATTGATGGGCATCTGGGTTGATTCCAAGTCTTTGCTATTGTGAACAGTGCCGTGGTAAACATATGTGTGCATGTGTCTCTATAACAGAATAATTTATAATCCTCTGGGTATATACCCAGTAATGAGATTGCTGTGTCAAATGGTATTTCTATTTCTAGGTCCTTGAGGAATCACCACATTGTCTTCCACAATGGTTGAATTAATTTACACTCCCACCAACAGTGTAAAAGCATTCATTTTTCTCCATCCTCTAGAGCTTCTGTTGTTTCCTGAATTGTTAATGAATGCCTTTCTAACTGGCATGAGTTGGTATCTCAATTTTAAGTTATTGTAGCTTGTCTAAAAATGAAAGATGTTAATTGCCTCCATAAACTGAAGCTTACCTCTAGCATTTATAAGCAGGCACCCGTCCCACAGGTTTGGTGATTAAGGCCCCTGCAGAACATACCAAATATTAACAACCCCTGGCTCTTACTAAACCCCGGGTCCAAAAGACTGGTTTACTTTGGCACTGAGGATCGCTGTGTTCACAAAGAGAAGCTTAATTTTCCCAAAAACAAAGGGGATAGAAAGGAAGACCTCAAGAAGAAGACTTACAAAATTGGAGGTGCTCCTAAAGAAAAACATATTTCTTCTCTGAATGGGTGCTTGCTGTGCTAGAAAATATTTAGACCTACTCTGAAGTAGCTTCTACAAATATATTAAATAAAAGTTTTTGTAGGCAAGTGTTCTGAGTCCTCAGATTATTAATAGTGCCCATTTAGTCCTCTCCAGTATTATAGAGAATAGGTGGATAAATTATTTCCCTTAAGATTGGGAGGTATTGCTGTGTGTAGTTACCTGCATGTGTTTTTGGCTTGGACATTTTTGAGAGGAGCAAATACATTGGTGTACTGTAGAACCATACTCTAGGACAGTGTGGTGGCTTGAAGATAAGGATAACCACTAAATGGTCTCTTATATTTGGAATGCTGTCTGCTGAGGCTGATGAAACTGGTGTCTGTGAATTCAAAGAATGGGAAAGAAAGAATAAAGAGACTGGCAGTGAGAATGGGTGGAGTTCTCTTTCTAGGTGGCTAACAGTCAAGAAAATCAATGGACAACTTGAGTAGAGGTTGGAAGAAGGGCTAAGAAAAACATTGCTCTTGTGAATGGCAGTTGGTTCTTGATTTGGCTCTCTTTAAGTCTGTTATTGGTGTATAGGAATGCTTGTGATTTTTGCACATTGATTTTGTATCCTGAGACTTTGCTGAAGTTGCTTATCAGATTCAGGAGATTTTGGGCTGAGACGCTGGGGTCTTCTAGATATACAATCATGTCGTCTGCAAATAGAGACAATTTGAC
>PVKV010037396.1:0-14834 GCA_004027835.1 Alouatta palliata
CAACATGGTGAAACCCCGTCTCTACTAAAAATACAAAAATTAGCTGGGCATGGTGGCACGTGCCTGTAGTCCCAGCTACTCGGGAGGCTGAGGCAGGAGAATTGCTTGAACCCAGGAGGCGGAGGTTGCGGTGAGTCGAGATCGCGCCATTGCACTCCAGCCTGGGTAACAAGAGCGAAACTCCGTCTCAAAAAAAAAAAAAAAAAAAAAAAAATGTATATTCTGAAGTTGTTGGATGAAATGTTCTGTACATATTTGTGAAGTCCACTTCTTCCAAAGTATAGTTTAAATCCATTGTTTCTTTGTTGACTTTCTGTCTTGATGACCTGTCTAGTGCTGTCAGTGAAGTATTGAAGTCCACCACTATTATTGTGTTGCTATCTCATTTCTTAGGTCTATTAGTAATTGTTTTATAAATTTGGGAGCTCCAGTGTTAGGTGCATATATGTTTAGGACTGTGATATTTTCCTGTTGGACAAGGTCTTTTATCATACAGTATGTAATGTTGCTTTGTCTCTTTTAACCACTGTTGGTTTAGTTTGTTTTGTCTGATATAAGAATAGCTACCCTTGCTCACTTTCGTTGTCCGTTTGCATGAAATGCCTTTTTCTACCCATTACTGTAAGTTTATATGAGTCCTTATTTGTTAGTAAGTATCCTGAAGGCAGCAGATGGTTGGTGAGGTCTTAAACATTCTGTGGCTCTGTGTCTTTTAGGTAGAACATTTAGGCCAGTTACATTCAATGTTAGCATTGAGATGTGAGGTACCATTGCTTTTTGATGGTGCTTTTTGTTGCCTGTAAAATTTGGTTTTGTTTTTTGTTTTGCTTTTTAAATTGCATTTTTGTTTTATAGGTCCTATGTGATTTATGCTTTAAAAACGTTCGGTTTTGATGTGTTTCCAGGATTTGTTTCAAGATTTAGAGCTCCTTTTAGTAGTTTTCATAGTGGTGATTTGGTATTGGTGAATTCTCTCAGAGTTTGTCTGAAAATGACTGTATCTTTCCTTCATACATGATGCTTAGTTTTATTGGATACAAAATTCTCGGATGATAATTGTTTTGTTTGAGGAGGCTGAAGATAGGTCCCCAATCCCTCCTAGCTTGTAGGGTTTCTTCTGATAAATCTGCTGTTAATCTGATAGGCTTTCCTTTATACGTTACCTAGTGCTTCTGTCTCACGGCTCTTTCCTTTGTCTTAACTTTGGATAACCTAATGACAATTAGGTGAAAATCTTTTTGTGATGAATTTCCCAGGTGTTCTTTATGCTTCTTGTATTTGGATGTCTAGGTCTTTCTCAAGGCTGGAGAAGGTTTCCTCGATTATTCCCCCAAATACGGTTTCGAGGCTTTTAGATTTCTCTTCTTCCTCAGGTACACCAATTATTCTTAGGTTGGGTCCTTTAACATAATCCCAGACTCCTGGGATTCCCTTTTTTCTGCAATCTCACCAGCATCTGTTGTTTCTGATTTTTTGATAATAGCCATTCTGACTGGTGTGAGATGGTATCTCACTGTGGTTTTGATTGGTGTTTCTCTGAGGATTAATTATGTGGAGCATTTTTCATATGTTTATTGGCTGCTTATACGTTTTCTCTGGAGCAGCGTCTGTTCATGTCCTTTGCACGTTTTGTAATAAGATTATTTGCTTTCTGCCTGTTCACTTGGTTAAGCTCCTTATAGATTCTGAATATAAGACCTTTGTCAGATGCACAGTGCAAATATATTCTCTCATTCTGTAGGTGTCTGTTTACTCTGTTGATAATTTCTTTCGCTATACAGAAGCTCTTTAGTTTAATGAGGCTCCACTTGCTAATTTTTTTTTCTGTTGCACTTGCTTTTCAGGATGTAGTAATAAGTTCTTTTCCAAAGACAATATCCAGAATAGTGTATCATAGGTTTTCCTCTAGTATTCTTATACTTTGAGATTTTACACTTAAATCTTTAATCCAGCCAGGTGTGGTGCCTCATACCTGTAATTGCAGCACTTTGGGAGGCCAAGACTGGAAGATCATTTGAGCCCAGTGACTCAAGACCAACCTGGGCAACAGAGTAAGACCTCGTCTCTATATATTAAAAGAAAAAAAAAACCTGGGAATGGTGGCTCCCACCTGTGGTCCCAGCTGCTCGGGATGCTGAAGTGAGAGATCACTTGAACACAGGTGGCTGAGGCTGCAATGAGCTGTGATCACGCCACTGCAGTCTGGCCTGGGTGACAGAACAAGACCCCATGGCATTAAAAAAAAAAAAAATCTGTAATCCACCTTTAGTTAGTTTTTGTATATGGTGAAAGGTAGGGGTCTAGTTTCATTTTGCATATGGCTAGCCTGTTATCTCATCACCATTTATTGAATAGGGAGTTCATTCCCATTGCTTATTTTTATTAACTTTGTCAAAGATTAGATGGCTGTAGGTGTGTGGCTTTATTTCTGGGTTCTCTATTCCATCACATTTGTCTATGTGTCCATTTTTATAACCACAGTACCATGCTGTTTTGGTTACTATAGCCTTATGGTATAGTTTGAAGTGAGTTAATGTGATGCCTCCAGCTTTGTTCTTTTTGCTTGGCATTGCTTTGGAATTCAGGCAATTTTTGGTTCCATATGAATTTTAGAATAGTTCTTTCTAGTTCTGTGAAGAATGATATTGGTAGTTTAACAGGAATAGTGTTGAATCTGTACATTGCTTTGGGGCAGGATGGCCATTTTAATGATACTGAGTCTTCAATCTATGAGCATGGAATGTTTTCCCATTTGTTTGTGTCATCTCTGATTTCTTTCATTAGTGTTTTTTGGATCTCCTTATTGAGCTCTTTCATCTCCTTAGTTAGTTGTATTCCCAGGTATTTTATACTTTTGTGTGAGTGGCTATTTTAAATGAGATTGCATTCTTGATTTGGCCCTCAGCTTGAATGTTATTGGTGTATAAAATGCTACCAATTTTTGTACAATGATTTTATATCCTGAAACTTTACTATTCATTTATCAGTTTTGGGTGGGGTCTTTAGGGCTTTCTAAGAATGAAATCATATCATCTATGAAGAGAGATAGTTCGATGTCATCTTTTCTTATTTGGACACCTTTTATTTCTTTTTATTTAGGCCCAGTCCTTTTAAATTTCAAGCTTTCAATAACCATATTACTCATTCTAAAGTGAGAATTTTACATTGCTATTAAAACAAGGACTACATTTCAAGGGAATATTACTTAGGCATTAAGTATGCTGTTCTTTTTAAAGTAAAGTAATAAAACACTCAAAATGTTGACAAAAAGCATGTATAAATAGATGTAATCTATGTTACATAAAATACCAGTGCCTAATATGTCCTAATATGCATTTGCTTAAAAAATGTCATTTATGTCTGGAAATTTCTACATATTATCATCTCTCTTTGGAGATTACAATAGTCATTACCATATTAAAGATTATTTGAAGTTCTGCAGTGCACAAACCCATTTGACTTCGTTGCTCTAATATATTCCAAACTCATTTGACCATGCTAACTGCATTTGTTAATTTTTCTAAACTATTTGAGGAACATCATTGACATCTTCCTGAAATAAAATCCACAGTAATATACTTTGGGAAAGGTCAATATATATGTTTCTAATTTTGTAAATGGACACTACTAAAAATATATATCTCTAGAAAACAGGCAAAAAGAAATGATAGTGTTAGGCACAGTTATTTCTGAGTAGTGAGATTATCAATGATTCGGTTTTCTCCTCTGTAATATTTCTAAGTTTCTGACTTTTTTACAGGTGAATCTATGTTCTTTTTATAAAAGAGAGAAGCATATATTGTACTAAATATCATCCTATTTTCTTTTTTCTTAATTTCCAGAAAATAGACCCCATTTTCATATATCATGTAACTGTACATGTAAGTTATGAATTATGAATCTACTTCTCATACCTCTATTCAAATAGGCAAAAACCTGACATTTAGTATGGAGAAGGTTTGTATTAAGAATTGAATCTCATTTAATCCTCGCAAGAACTGGTGACGAGCTCTCACTATATTACAAATAAAGAAATTGACATTTTGAGAGGTTAAGTCAGTTGCTTATTATATGGGGGAACCAGGATTCCATTCTAGATTTTCCTGATGTCAAATCCACAGTTTTAACCACTGAGCTCTGTTGAAACTCTGAGGGCAAGAATTATGTTTTATATTAGATATTTCCAAAGTACATCATCATAGTACCATAAAATAATAACCAAGTAAAAGTAATACTTAACACTTACTCACTGGTTATTATGTTCAAGGTGTGCATGTTTTGAATACTAACATTGACAATTATTATTGCACGCTATGTTAGGAAGTGGGTTAAGGATTTGTTACACATTCACCTCATTAATTCTCAACAGAAACATATGAGTTTAATACTATTATTACACTGTATTATTGGAGGAAAACAAAGAGATATACAAGTACAAAACAATCACGATACAAACCATATTGATTTAATTCTATCAATCAGTTTAATTCTAAAATGAGTACTCATTAAATCAGTATAAACCACATAAAGAATGCATCGTTATCCTAATATGCCATTTTGAAATTGAGTTCTTTCTTTAAAAATGGCTTAGAAGACACTGAGTCAAATTTCTTACATCAACATACAGGACTGCATTCATTCTACTCATTTATATTTTAAAATATTAAACTGTTGCCTCAAAGAGATTTAAAAATCCATACTGTAAATCATCTAAGATTTTGATAATTTTTAAAACATCACCTTAAAGGAACATATATTTTCAGAATAAAATAATTAAAAATTATCATAACATTAACACTCCGTAATTTTTTTACACTGACTTACTCTACACTGTGTGGTGTGCTAGACAATCCCCAAAACTCATTCTTTCTCATTAATTACATCTTCCTCCCTCTATTCACCCATATATAGCAAACTGTATCTGGTACCCAGTAGGTGCACAAAATGCTGATGGCTGACTATATTACCCATTGTATTAGTTTTAGGACTGAATTGCTTTAATATTAAGTCTCCTTTGCGTTCTTGTATCTCTACTAAGTGCCAATATCTTGTTTATCTCTGGATACCTTGGCTCTGTCACTGTTTCCTTCAGAGTAAGGAGCTTAATAAATACTTTTTGAATAAACAAAATCATCTAATTTAACCCCTGAAACAATCTTGGGAGAGGCACTCCTTTTCTTATCATTTTCTAATTGAAGAATTTTGCCAAAAGAATAGTTGATAGCATGTGGCAGATGAGAACCTAAGAGGATATATGAAAATCCTCAACCTAGTGCTTTTCATTTATTCTTTTAGTAGTTATTTAGTTCAGCTATTATTATACTACACATGACCTCAAAAACTGCAATAATGTAAAATAATTACTCAATTTAAATTTTCCCACCATCTTTAATGTTTTCAAGAATCATGATCTTTCAAGCTAGGTTTACATTGAAAACTCCTTTAAATGTTTTATTCTTTACTGCAACAAAGATATTTGCTAAAACTTTTCACTGAAAAAAAAAATCTACCACTTGAAAGTATCAGAGGAAACTCACTTTAACTTTCATATTGTAGAGCAATATTTATATGTTACAAAGCAAACAACAAAAGGAATAAGCTGTTCAAATTGTGTCTCTTGTTCAAAAAAAAAACACTTAAAAGCGACAATCATTAATACCAATCGTCTCTAATGTGACTCTATTTACTGTGTAAATAAAAATATTCAGAAATGATCTTTTAGTCACCTTGCTTAGCATAAAAGACTTGAAAACATATTTGGTATTTTTCCTTTAATAGGTTTCTACCAAATATGTATTAAGTCAATATCCACCAATAAATTAATAATACTCTTCAAAGCATATCATAAAACTTTAATTTTACTTATAACTTCCATTAATTGAAAAACTGATTTTTTCCAATTTTCCTGCAAACTCTGACATTTAGTAGATTTGACATGTCTGATTTTTTACACTTTGAAGAAATGCATTATGTGTACATATTCCCTTGTAGAAGATGTCAATTTGCACCCATGATAAAACAAAGCCAATCAACTGGTAAACCATCCAGTGAAATTCTATCTTCTGGCCAGCTTAATGCAATAGGAGTTTTTTCCACTAAATTACCTAGATGAACACAAACCTTGGCCAATTATATCCCACTAGCTCATGTGTGTAATTGTTAGGGTAGAAAATTGCAGCAAGGCTGAAGGTACAGATGTTCATTTCGAGATAACCAAACAAAATAGGAAAAATGCTTTTCTACACTCATTTCTATTTATATAATACATTTTATTCTATTAAATATACTTCTAGTGTATTTAACTTAAAAATAAGTCAAATAATTGAAACAAAATGAGATTAGTAAGACTTTCAAAGCATGCACTAAAGGACTACAATTATTGACTTTGCAATAACAATTCACTCAACATCCAGTAATTTAGTCACTATGCTATAAAAAGAGGCAAAATTACAGAAAAAGGAGCAATGATACCTGTCTTAAATATGTGCAAAGATCTTTCTTCAACTTGCTAAGTAAAAAAATACATGCTTTAAAGCATTCAGAAATTTTCTTTCTAACAAGCTTGCCTTAATTTCTTCGGTGTTTGTTCATGATACTTCACTTAAGACTTCTACCCAAGTTCTGCCCTATTGTATATAGCAGGATTATTGTCTGGGAATCATTTTGCCCCTTGATTGAAAACTCCTTTTCTCTCAGTTGCCTTAGCTATTGCTTTAGTCAGTTTCTGCTAAGGTCTGTAGACAGACTCTGACTGACCAGTGCTCTCAGTAGTTGACCTCAGCAAATTATTTCACAGGACTGAGGGAGTAGGCAAGTGCAGGGCTCAGTACTTACGTTAGCTTTCCAGGTATGCACAATTCTATTGTTCTAAATATAAAGCATGCTTATGGGTTCAGAATTATATTTTTATGGTTAATTGTAATACATGGCATGCTATATTTGTTTATTTTTCATTGTTTCTTTTCCCCACCCTTCTATGGGTTCCAAGAAAGATTTCTATCAAAAGCACAAAGTCTAGTTAAGGGAATAGTAGACACTCAGTAAATACTGTTCAAAAAATAACTAAATGAATGAACCTCAAATCCCACATCAGACACTTGGGGAAGAAATTCTTTTTTTTTTTTTTTTTTGAGACAGAGTTTTCTTCTTGTTGCTCAGGCTGGAGTGCAATGGCACGATCTTAGCTCACTGCAACTTCCACCTCCCAGGTTCAAGTGATTCTGCTGCCTCAGCCTCCCGAGTAGCTAGGATTACAGGCACCCGCCACCACATCCAGCTAATTTTGTATTTTTAATAGAAACAGTGTTTCATCATGTTGGCCAGGCTGGTTTTGAAATCCCGACCTCAGGTGATTCGCCTGCCTCAGCCTCCCAAAGCATTGGGATTACAGGCATGAGCCACCCTACCCAGCCTAAATTCTTTAATAGAGTTTCAATGAGGAATTGGCCTTTAGTGGCTCTCAATATGATTCTATAAATAACAAATAAACCTTTCATTATTATTGGCAAGAACTACATTCAGTAGGTAAAATTCCTGTGCAATTTAATGTATATTAGAGTATAGAAATCTGAATACTACCATGTTTAACAGTAGGGACACTGGGGTCAGCCTGCCTGGGTAAAAACTTAGCTGTCGTTTACTTAGTATCTGGCTTTGTATCAACAAGTTGCTGAACTGTTTTGTGCTTGAATTTCCTCATATACAAAAGAAGGATAGGCTGAGCGTAGTGGCTCACACCTCTAATTCCAGCATTTTGGGAGGCTGAAATGCATGAATCACCTGAAGTCAGGAGTTAGAGACAAGTCTGACCAACATGGAGAAACGTTGTCTCTACTAAAAATACAAAATTAGCTCAGCATAGAGGCGCATGCCTGTAATTCTAGCTACTGAAGGGGCTGAGGCAGGAGAATTTACTTGAACCCGGGAGATGGAAGTTGCAGTGAGCCAAGATTGCACCATTGCACTACAGCCTGGGCAACAAAAGCAAAACTCTGTCTAAAAATAATAATAATAATAACATCGGGACAAATAATTAAAACTTTTATCAGAGAATTACTGTGCAAATTAATTATATGTGACACACTTAAAAAGGTACCTAGTACACTGAATAACATCTAGGACTATTAGTTATTATGGTTAATAATATAGTTGCATGGTCTGCTTAAGAAATGTTTGTGGGTGTCATCTCTATAATAATTACCACTATTATTAACTCTATTGGGTGTCTGGTTAAATCGAACTGGACCCCCAAGAGACTGACTATCCTTAAGCAGATAGTTTATACCAAATCGAATAGCAAACTTCTGACATATGCTAACCCAATTAGAAAACAGATAAATTATAGGAACAGACACCTTTGGGTACTAATTAAAACAAGTATCAATAATATCTGAATGTAAACAGCTAACTTAATTGATTCCACTCACAAACATTAGCTTCTGATGACCAGAAAGGAAGGTTCAAAGAAAGTCAATTTAAAGAGGATTTTGAAACAAGACACAAAGGACACGCTGAAACAGAAGTATAGGCTCATGAAGATGGACTTTGTCTGTTTCACACTTCCTTAGGGTATATATACAATCAGTGCCGTCTGGTACCACATCATTTTTCCTATCACGATTACTATTGAATCTGATAGATATAATGTAAACTGGCATTCTTCATGTTTGTTTGTAGTTGAAAGTCATGTGGAATGGTTGTAAACAAATCAAAATCACACCCACTGTGTGAGCACATACCTCATCCTCTTTTGTATTTTTGTTTAACAGCACTTAATTTAAAAGAAGAGCCAAACAAAAAAGTTTGGCTTCCTTTGTATTGAAAATTTTTTCACATATGCTATTGACTTATTAACTGAGATTGTGTGCCACAGCTACACGTTAAAGCAGCATATTAAAATAAGACACAATTTCCAAAATTTAAAACACCTTAGCCAATTTAAAAAAATACTAACTTGTGTAAATAATCTGGGCTCAGTCAGAGCAAGGCACAAGTTTGATTTTGCATGCTGCCATTTTGTATTTCTGCAGTTCTTTCCATTCCATATACATGCATGTCCTTATCTCTCCTATTACGCCCTCAAACTTTTCCTGATGGTACTTTTTCACTGTACTCCTTTCTCTACTACCAAAATCATTTTAAAGTTGATACAGATTGCCTCAATTTATTTGCTCACCCTATTGAAACTCTTTTCACATAAGCTTTTACAAATCTCCTAATTGTTCTGATCAGGAAACCTGTTTTCAGGCTTTGTATCTCTTGATTGTTGTGCAGAATTCATTACTGTTGACTCACTTCCTCTCGGCAACTCTAGTCTTTTTTGGTGCCTACCACATTCGTTTCTGCTGCTTTTCCTCCCTTATCTCCAGCTGTTCCTTGTCTGTCTTCTTGACTGGATTTTTCTCCACATTTTTTAATTGTGATTTTTTAGTTTCTCTAACTCACCCCTGCTTCTTTTTATGTGGAATATTGTTCCTGACTCAATGATATTATTCAGCCCCATGACGTTAGCCACTGTCATTATGTAGGAGTGTCTTTATGTGTCTCTTTATGTCTTTATGTAGGAGTTCCGAAGATTTATAATCCCAGCCCAGATTTATTTCTCCCAAATCCTAAACAAATACTTCTCACTTCCTTGGTACATAAACACTTGGATACCTCATGTATTTGAACCCTAAATACACATAGATTTCAGCAATAACACTACTCTAAAACAACACCACAGCACAGTATCCACTTTTGTCTTTATGCATTTCCTTTCTTAGTATATATAAGTAAGCCAGAACACGCTGGAGTCAATCTGGAATTCTCCTGCCCTATCAGCCAGTTAGATTTATCACACAATTTTCTCCCAAACCAGTCATCTTCTCTCTGACCCTATCTTCACTTGTTAAATTAGATGCTAGCCAACTTCTTCATCTAGATTAACTCTAACATTTAATTCCATCTAGGTGGCCTCAAAGCACATACTATACCCCCAAGTGGGTATAGAAAAGTAAAGCAGTGGGTGTAGTTTGACAGTTTTTCATGTGATTCTAACATGATATCACTCCTCTCCCTTGTTTTCTCTGTGCTCAGAGGTTAAAATCATCCCTCTAATCCCTTTAAGTGGTTCTTATCCTTGACTGCACACTGAAATCCCCCAGGGAGATAGAAAAATGTAAAAGCCCAGGTCTCCTGTCTAGATTCACAAATAATTGTTTTGAAAGGCAGCCGGTGATTCCAATATACAGACAAAGTTGAGAACAACTCTTCTAGACTAATAATATCTAAAGTAAGTAAACAACATTCCAGGACTATAGAAAACAATCCACCGGCATAAGTTTCTAATAGAAATTTTAACAATATGTATTTTTAATCTTAGTGCTTAAAATTTTAATACACTCATATATGATGTTAAAACATACATAGTACTTTGTCATTGGTATATAGTATACAATAAATAAAAACACTTACAAAAATTATAGTGTACATGCAATAAATAGGTATGAAACAACCAAAAAGTCTAAAATTCCTTTGCTGTAAAAAGCAGCTCATTATCTTTCACTGTGTCTGCTCTTTTTTCATCTAGCCTGCTTATTTTGTTAGGCCCTAGTAATTATTCCACTTTAGTTATCTTCTGAAAACTAAATATGAACTTGTCATTTTCTTGCTTTAAAATGCATATTAACTACAGGTTGTCTTGCTTAATTTCAAGTTCATTGTTTAAATAACCCATTAAAATTAAGTCGAAATTCTTTGTTTGTTTGTTTGTTTGTTTGTTTGAGACAGAGTCTCCCTCTGTTGTCCAGGATGGAGTGTAGTAGTGTGATCTCAGCTCATTGTAACCTCTCCCTTCCAGGTTCAAGCGATTCTCCTGACTCAGTCTCCCGAATAGCTATAGCTGGGATTACAGGCACCCACCACCATACCTGGCTAACTACTGTATTTTTAGTAGAGAGGGAGTTTCAACATGTTGGCCAGGCTGGTCTGAAACTCCTGGGCTCATGTGATTCGCCCACCCTGGCCTCCCACAGTGCTGTGATTACAGGTGTCAGCCACCCTTCCTGGCTCATAAGTTGAAATTCTTAATGTGGCTTCCAAGCACCTTTAGTTTCTCTTCAAACTCTGCAACCTGATTTCTCCCCAGTCCTCTCCATATCCTATGCTGAAATATTTTCCCTCGTATCAAAATTCACCAGTTCCCTGTTCACACTGGCTTTCCTCAATGTATAAACACTATTATTTTTCTTTTCTACTTTTTAAACCTTCATTAAATTTGCAAAGGACAAAACAATCCTTTCTCACATATTATAGGATTATTAATTAAATGTCTACAAGAACATTCATCACTTTATATTGCAATTATTATACATGTTTGTTTGTCTTCATTAAATATTGAGATCCTCAAAGACTAAATGTGACTGTTTCATCTTTATATTTTTCCAGTACTTTGCACTGAGCTTGATATAGAATAGTGTTTTAATGTATGCCTGTGGAATAAACTCATTCAGTTTTTCCATAAATATTTACTGATTTCTATGTGCCGGGCAATCATATAGGCATTGTGAAAATAACAATGAAAAAATTAATTCATGACTAAAGAACAAAGGAATAATAGATTTTTGTTTATTTATTTCCCTTTTTAAAATTTATTTTTGGTTTTCCTTTGTGTAAATGTAAGGGGTACAAGTGTAATTTTGTTATGTGGATATATTGCGTAGCGGTAAAGTTCACGCTTTTAGTATATCCCTCACCCATTAACATACATTGTACCCATTCAGTAATTTCCCATCATCCACCTCCTCTGAGTATCTGCTATCTATCATTTCACGCTCTATGTCCATGTGTACATATTGGAACAACACTTTTTTTTTAAAAAGTTAATCGGTGTTTCTTGTTACAAAGAAAACCAAAGCAAAACTAGCCATTATTAAAACAAACAAAAGCAGCTCAACAGTTACCACAGACTAAGGATTTCATCTATTACAATCAATTTAATTTTCTTTCTAGTAAGATGAATTTACGATTAATAGCAAATATACATATCTATTACATAACGATACATTATTATCATAATAGTGATGCTAAGGAAATTCAAGATTCTAAAACACTATTTTAATCAAAGATTAAACTACATTTACCACACATAGGTTCTATGGCATTCTGTAAGATTCTAACTTCAGGAAGGTTTCAGACTTGCGGAATAAGCATGCTGGAAGAAATAAATTCCTCTCTCTACATATAGGGAAACAAATTCATAGAAGTAAAGTGTTTCACTTTAGGTCACACAACTAGTTAATAACCAAACCACTGGTGTAAATCACATCTCCCAAGGTTGCTTTTTAGTACTCCTTAGACAATGCCAAAGCGTCTTCTCTTGGTGAACCAGGATATCTGATTGCAGACTAAATCATGCCGAATTACACTTCACTATCCAAGGAACAGATAGTTATTATGAATAATGCATTGCTTCTCCATGTTTAAATGTAGTGAAACTTGAGAAACATAAAACATTATTATGGCTCTATGAAATATTAAGTGGCTTTGAACTAGCAAGTTTTTAAGCATCTAAGGTAAAAGTGTTAGGAAACGGTACATAAGTAAGCAGAAAAAAAGCCATTTTAAATAATAGATTTATAACTCCTTAAATATGTTACCTTATAGAGGTAAGCATATCAGTATATCACAATTATAATCAAAACATTAATAGCTAGTCATACAACAATAATAGTTTTAATGTAAGTTATTTGAGGTTGAGACTGTTTTCACAAACTACCTTCTTAATACTCAGTGCTTTAATCTATAGAATAGGAATAATAATAATTATTAACTGTTATAATTAAATGATATTAACCATAAAAACTCAGAATATCATGCCTGGCATATTCTAAAACACTTAATTGGAAATTATTCATAAGGGCTTTCGTTATCTAATGAATAAGAAATTAGTACAGACAAATGTTTAAGAGCACATGTCTTGGGCTCCAATGGGTACCAATTCAACTTCTGGTTCAGGATGTTTGGCTTTAAGGCTTTAAAAAGCCCATAACAATGTCTAGGTATAGAATGTATGGTTACTATATGCCTGTAAATTACTAAATGATAATGACAATGTATATAATTAATCTAGGAAATTTTAACAATGAACTTAAAGTACATTTATAAAGCAGACATGTTCTTTAAGGAATGCTAGAGTTCTTATGATACATGGAATAAAATAAATGTACATTTTATTTGTCCAAAGAATAATAGCAATAAAAAGCTTATAAAACTTATATAGGTCAAAATTGGTCCTGGATATCAATTTATTGTCATGTCTTCATTCTTTAATAGACTAATATTAAATATTGTTAGCCATTTGCAATTATCAGGGTTACTAATTCAATAACATAGAAAAGTTTTTTTCTTGTCCCAGGGTTTCATCTTCTCATCTGTCATGTGAACATGTTCATCTGGATGATTACTAACTTCTTTTCCCATTCTACAACACAAAAAGCATTACTAAAGCAGGACCACCATGTACAGCTGCACAGGTTATTCACCGCACAAGTACATGTAGCATATTGTGTGCCATGTCAGTTTGCACAGCTTATTCATTGTACAAAGGCAAGTGGGTCTGAAATGTAACCTGACTTCCACTTGCCAAGCTGCGCTCAGAGATATGAATGCCTAGAAAAAGGAGTGCTTTTGCATCAACTGCATCGATATAAAGTCTAAGATTATAATCGTATTTTAGAGAGGTGCATTATGAACACATTTCAATGAACTCACTCTTAAAGAAGGTAAATGACTCATCCGTTTAAGCTGCAAAACAATTAACATACTCTTCTGAGTCTTTAGTTTTGTATTCACCCCCTTTCATTTTGAAAACTTTAGTGCAGTGGGGATCTTAACCCTCTGTAAACTGGACAGTCTCTCTTTGTGAGGCTCCGAGTTCTCAACTTACTACTAACCCATACAAAATAGCTATCATTTATTATTTTACTAGTTCACTGCCTTCAAAACACGAAACTGTAGGCTGCTTATTTGATTTTTCTTTTTTACTGTTTTTGCCTTCTTATTCCTACTACTCCTCATACATACCTGTCTTGTATACTTGCCAAGCAGACAAATCTACTTACAAATTCTGGCTATGATTCAATTCCTTCTTACTTGAAGATAGATAAAATCCTTCCTCATTTATTAGTACCTTCCCTCTTAAATGCTGGTTCAAGACTCACATGATTCCAATTATTCTTACAATTTCTTCTTCCCAGTAATTCCCACATCTGTCTACCATACGTTTTCATTGTAGTAGAGTAATATAATGGTGCATAGTTATCCTTTGTGTACTTGCATTCAGTTAGCTTTGTTTTGCAAGTTATTATGAGTATATAAATGTCCTCTTCAAATCATGGATATATTATTTAGCTTTCTTCTTCGCTCACTACAGTTCACAACAAACAGCAGTCCAAAGAGGGCTGTTGATTTTCAATAGGTGAATTTGCTAAATCAAAATCAGAATCAGTATTTCTTTTTTTTTTTTTTTAAATATATATACTTTTTATTGCATTTTAGGTTTGGGGGTACATGTGAAGAACATGCAAGATTGTTACATAGGTACACACATGGCAGTGTGATTTGCTGCCTTCCTCCCCATCACCTATATCTGGTATTTCTCCCCATGCTATCCCTCCCCAACTCCCCACCCCACACTGTCCCTCCCCTTTTTCCCCCCCAACAGACTGCAGTGTGAGATGCTTCCCTCCCTGTGTCCATGTGTTCGCATTGTTCAATACCCACCTATGAGTGAGAATATGCGGTGTTTGATTTTCTGTTCTTGTGTCAGTTTGCTGAGAATGATGGTTTCCAGG
>PVKV010037397.1:0-14837 GCA_004027835.1 Alouatta palliata
GGAAGGCAGCAAATCACACTGCCATGTGTGTACCTATGCAACAGTCCTGCATGTTCTTCACATATACCCCAAAACCTAAAATGCAATTATATATATATATATATATATATATATATATATATATATATATATAAAAGAAATTATATATTTTTTAAATTTATTGATACTGGTGTAACAACCACAAAATTTATATTGTTATAGTAGGCACTGGGGAGTCTAGAATGCTTGGAGGGACAGCAGGGGGTGGGGAGTTGGGGAGGGATAGCATGGGGAGAAATAACAGATACAGGTGATGGGGAGGAAGGCAGCAAATCACACTGCCATGTGTGTACCTATGTAACAATCTTGCATGTTCTTGTACACCCAAACCTAAAATGCAATAAAAAGTATATAAAAAATAAATAAATAAATAAATAAAAAATAAATAAAAAAAAAAAGAAAAATAAGGTTTTTTTCTTCTTTCTGAAGACTGGCTAATACTGCAGAAAGTATGTTTTTTTTACACCCCACATACGCAAGTGTTGAACAATGAGAACACATGGACACAGGGAGGGGAGCATCACACACTGAGGTCTGTGGGGGGGGGACTAGGGAAGAGACAGCAGGGGGTGGGGAGTTGGGGAGGGATAACATGGGGAGAAATGCCAGATATAGGTGATGGGGAGGAAGGCAGCAAACCACATTGCCATGTATGTACCTATGCAACAGTCCTGCATGTTCTTCACATATACCCCAAAACCTAAAATGCAATAATATATATATATAAAAGAAATTATATATTTTTTAAATTTATTGATACTGGTGTAACAACCACAAAATTTATATTGTTATAGTAGGCACTGGGGAGTCTAGAATGCTTGGAAACCACAACTTAATTGGCATGGTTGGAGACCACAGAATATCAATAGAGCAAAGGTTCTCTGAAAAGCAAACATCAAAAAACTAGTGAAAACTGTCTCCTCATTAGTAACTTCAGTTGCTTATGGGATATAGGTTGTTAGGAAACCTGGAGTAAGAACGAGAAAAATTGGGAGACTGAAAAATATTGTCATAATGGGCAGGAGCTCTTTTATAAACTCTTTTTTTGTCTTTTGTTCTTTGACACAGTCTGTCTCTGTGCCCAGGCTGGAGTGGAGTACAGTGGCGGGATCCCAGTTCACTGCAACCTTCAACTCCCGGATTCAAGCCATTCTCCTGCCTTAGTCTCCCAAGTACCAATTATTACAGGCATGCGCCACTACAGCCCAGCTAATTTGTGTATTTTTAGTAGAGACAGGGTTTCACCATGTTGGACAGGCTTGTCTTGAACTTTGGACCTCAAGTGATCTGCCCACCTTGGCCTCCTAAAGTGCTGAGATCACAGGTGTGAGCCACTGCACCTGGTCATCTATAAACTCTTCATAAAACCTTTCTTTTTTGAGTTATCAAGTTGCCAGCTTGATCTCATGTTATCATCAAATTCAAAATATCTTTCAAGGTTGTAGGAGTGAGTACAATCTCTAGTTTTACCTTTGTCTCTCCAGAATTCTTAAGAGCCTGATTTACAGGGAGTTGGGGAAAGTTTTATGGTATTAGTAACAGATTGATCTTATTTAACAAGTTTAGGGGATTACAAAGATCCTGCTTTACATGCTAGTACATACATCGCATGTCTCATAAGCCTCTTAATTCTCCACCCAAGGGTGTCTTTTACTATTATAATGAGCATAGATCAGCCCAAAGCCACTAATCACGGTTTCTGCACGTGCATGAATTTGGGGATTTCCCCTTCTGCTCTTTTACCTCCTTGCTGCAAAGTGTTCTAACAAGCCCAGAATGCAGTTCATTCACTGTGGCGCAGACTGTTATCTCCATCTATTCGACAGGTTTGCTCCCTTTTAAGAGCGGCCATGATCACCTTATCTAACCTACTTCAAGTGAAGGCATCTCTCGTAGAAACTTTATATCTCTCAATAAGTGTGTCTCCTCTTACCACAGGTAAAGAAGTGCAAGCCTCTGTATTCACTGAGTGTTCATCTAAATTATATCTAGTCTGCATTTTCATGACATCAAAAATCACTTACTTGTTTTTCACTACAGCATATTACCTCCTGGTGTTTTCCCCAGATGTTTTTAGATGTCAGTGTTACTGTTATTGTCATTTTTGAGTGGCTGTTTTTCAAACTATGAAGGTAGTTATAACAAAACAAGGCATTTGCATTTATTTCAATCTTTTTAGCTACCTAGGAAAAACAATACTTTAGTGCAAAGAGCTTTGAAGTCAACAGACTTAAGCAGAAATCTAGACATTGTCACTAACCAGCTATGAACACTGGACAATTTCCCTAATTTCTCTGAGCCTTTACCCTGGGACTGTTAACTAAAAAATCTTTGACAAAAATTCTGGAAAAAAAAAAAGCCTGTAGATTATAAATAAAATGAAGGCCAAGTATTGAAAAAAATAAAATTCTGGAAGAACATAGCATAGTTGTGGACCCATGACATTTCTTAGAAATCCTATATTTTGAGTAGTGGGAAATTGAAAGTAAAAATAAGCCTTTTTAACAGATTTGCCCACTGAAATTATCAATAGACAGGTAATACGTAGAACAAGTTTATTACTAAGTGGATTTGTTACTTGAGTGACATTCAGGTATCAAAAAGTCACAAAAATGTTATCTCCTGGGCACTAAGAGTCATTTTTCATGTGTATCTGTTTTTAAGGTTTAAACAATTAACAGCACTCAAGTGACAGAGACTCATGAAAGGTGACAGTCTATCAGCACTTCTCAACAAGGATTCCAGGAAAGCATTAAGCCCTGATGGCCCAAGACATCCATCATATTTAATGAATTAACTTATCTCCTGTGTATATAGAATATTAGTAGCATACCATCCTTGGGAAAACTGAGAAAAGAGTAGCCTGATCATGGCTTAATTTTCTCACAGAACACAGTAAATGAAAGCTGGTGGCTACGGGGTTGAAGGATCTAGGATTTAGTCATATTTTCTTGACAAGGCCTATAAATGCTCTACTCTCTGTCCCAAGGATTATCCCGATGTTTATTATAGATAATAAACAAGGTCATACATACCTTACTAGGCGATTTTGGGTTTTCACCAACATTTTATCATTTAAAAGATTTAGACTAACAGAATTATTTAGCATTTCGAGTTGTGTGCTTTATTTAGCAAATGAGTAAATGAAGTATTTGCATAAAAAGCAAATGGTAGCGTTTTGTAATCTCTTTTATTTTCTATTAAAGTTTTATACGTAAAAAAAAAATGTCTATGGAGTGTGAATTAGAGACAGACTAGGATGAGGCTATAAAGAAACCATAGAATTGCCATAGCTCTGGAGTCGTACACCTACTAAATATGAAACTTTGGACGATGATTTAATTTTCTGAGCTACAATTACGTGTAAAATGAGTATAAGTAATAACATCTTCATAAGGCTGACGAAATGATTAAATGCAATAAACCTGGTTAAGTGTTTAAATTTAAAAGAAACTCATTGAACAACAGTAGATATGATTTCTTCTTACTATTATATCTAATTCTCAAAGTTTTCGAGAAGAAAGAAGCATCTTGCTTTAAATGCAGCATATCTACCAATCAGAGCCCCCGTGAGTAGGATGTCTAGAAGATAGGAATGGGCTTAGAAATGGAGAAAGTAATTGGGAATATCTTTTGGCTTTTCAGTAAATCACAGTCAAGTAATACAAAGATTTAAAACGATTAAGAGTCACTGCTCTTATCATCCTTTACTAGAAAAATAAAGCGATTTAATAATGCATGAATTTCTGAAATAATGATTCAAATCTAAGTAGAAGGACTGGAGAATATGAGTTTCCAAAGAAAAGAGAATTGAATGTTCAAGAAAATTTCATTGGTAACTAGGGAAATGCAAATAAAATAATGATATGATTTTTTTACACATCAGTTGGTAAAAAGTTAAAATAAATAATAAATATCCACATTTGACAATGATATGGAGATGAAAACTGTCACACTGGTGCAAGCAGAAATAGGTGCAGCCTTTTTAGAGGGTAATTTGGCATCTATTCTATGTGCATGTCTTTTTACTCAGTAATTCCACTTCTAGGAGCCTACAGTACAGAATTCTGACATGGTCAAAGATAAATATTCTAAAATATTATTGTTTGTTTTTGTGATTAAAATGAAACAAAAATTTTACCAGTAGGAAAATATGTATATTAATCATGATTATACTATGCTGTAGATGCAATGCAACCATTTAAATCATGAAACAATTTTTATATGCTGATTTGGATAGTCATCCCAGATATATCACTAATTGAAAAAAGAAAAAATAAAGCAAATTCCAAAACAATCTTCAGAGTATGATATTATTCATGTCAAAATCATTCAGGTGGATAGGGTGTGTTTGTACGTGTGTGTGTGTATGATATATAATGCACACATGATTCCCAATGCTATATATATATATATATATATATATGCATGCTATATGCTATATATATATGCTATATGCTATATATATGTTATATGCTATATATATATGCTATATGCTATGTATATGCTATATGCTATATATACATATATATGCTGTATGCTATATATATATATATATATATATATATATATATGGAGGTTCAGAGATACTAAATGGAGGTTCAGCAATATTAACATAGACTGTTCCTAGCATACATATATATAGCATTGGAAATCATGTATGTGTTATATATCATATATGATTCCCCATGCTGTGTATATGTATATATGTGTGTGTGTATATATATAGCATTGGGAATCATGTATATTATACATGGCTTAATGAACAGATTTAATGCTAGTGCATATATATACATATATAAACACACACAGCATTGGGAATCATATATATATGTATGTATGTATATAAAGAGAAAGAGAGCAAGTTCTTACAACTCTCCTAACATTTCTATTATTTTTTGCTTTAGCTCTATTTTTTCTATTTGACTAATTTGTGGTAGAAGATTAATCAAGTAGAAGATTATTACATCAAACTTCCTGGGCTATACTACATGAAAATAAATGTGTGTGTGTGTGTGTGTGTGTATATATGTGTGTGTGCATGTGTGTGTATATATATGTATATACACATATATAAACATACATATACATATATACATACATATACATACACACACGCATATACATATACATAGCATTGGGAATCCAAATGAGAACATGTGTGTGTGTGTGTGTGTGTGTGTGTGTGTGTGTGTGTAAATAGTGATTCTCTTTGGAGAAGGGAAGGGATTGAGAGAAGGCCTTAAAAGGAGAGTTAATAATTTTTACACTCTACTATTTCACATATTTAAATTTCTCATCAAGCACACATTACTGTTGTGATTGTAAGTATTTTAAATCACCAAACACAGTGGCTGTTGCCTATAATCCCAACATTTTAGGAGGCTGAGGCAGGAAGATTACTCGAGCCCAGGAGTTCAAGACCAGAGAGACTTGAATAACACAGAGAGACTCCATCTCTACAAAAAAATAAAATTTTATCCAGGTAGGTTGGTACATGCCTGAAGTCCCAGCTACTGGGGAGGTTGAGGCAGGAGGATTGCTATAGCCTGGGAAGCCGAAGCTGCAGCGAGCCGTGATCATACCACTGCACTCCAGCCTGGGCAATAAAGAGAGATTTTGTTACCAAAAAAAAAAAAGAAGTATTTTAAATAATTACTAATGGATTTAATATCTGTCTTTTTCATTTGGTCCAGGTACAGCCCTGGAAGTTTGATCTAATAATCAAGACTTCTTCTACTTGATTAATCCTCTACTATAAATTAATCAGGTAGAAAAAATAGAGCTAAAGCAAAAAATAATAGAAATGTTAGAAGAGTTATAAAACCTACAAAATGAATGTTCTCAATTTAAATTCAACAAATTTAAATCATGAACAAACAGACTTAACACTAGCAATGTGTAAATCAGTGTGAGTTGCCTGGCATTGAGAGAATATTAAAACACATATAGCCTCTGGCCTCAAGAAGTTCTCAGTTTAGTGGAAGCAATTTATGTATAGGCAGATCATTTCACTAACCTGACATAAACTCAGTGTTTAAGGGCATGCTCAAAAGTTTATAAAAACAAAAGAAGGAGTCCCAGAAAGGAAGTCTGGATAATGTTTGCTCCTAGACTCTAAGGATTAATCTTTAAGAACACAGACTCTCATCCATCTAACTGCAAATAAGCCCAATTGAAAACATAAGTAAACAGGCAATGAACTCCTTAATGACTCTCCTATATATTTCAACTTATTGCTTTCCTTAAGAAGTTAAAAATTAGGTATCTATGTCAATACCATGTTATATTTTAGCTTACTATAAACAAATCAGAAGATTTAGGATTGCATCATTTATTTATTTATTGCTTAATTCCTACCAATAATAGCCACAGACAATTATTTAGTCATGTATAATATACAGAGTACCTATGTGTATATCATTTCATTTTATCCTTACAACTTTCACGTAGGGCAGGAAGAATTTTCCCCATTGTACAGACTAGGAAAAGGAGGTTAACAGATATTAAAATAGACTGTTCCTAGCCAGTGCAATTCTGCCATAAATGGGGCATTGTTCTCTATCCTGAAGAAGATTCTAGATTTAGAAATACCATATTTAACAATTAGGCAAAATATAACAAAGTGTTCCTGTTTCTCTACTACAAACTGCATGACCTTTTTTAGAACATGCTGATACGATTACAGTAATTATCACGGTAATAAGAATAGAACATATTGTAATATAAGGAGAAAATATCAGCCTAAACTTTCCTTAGAACTCCTAGAAGTGCTCAAAATGGCACCTTACACTTTTCAGATCAGAGTTTTCCTTATGTAGTTGTTTTCTCCATCCAAAGCACTTTTAGTTATTTAATTTTTAGTAAGATACTGCTTCAGCAATGAGACTTTCAGGAAATTTGCTACAAATAGCTTATTTTTTAAAAGGAAGTTACTGAATCATACAATTGAAACTCCAAGAATATGTTTGCTTCAGGTGTGTCTTGATCCAGGAGTTCAATAATGACAATGAAAACCTTGACGCCCTTCACCTACAGGTTCCACTCTCCCAGAGTGCAAAATGGTTACCAGCAGTTCCAGACCACAGGCTTGCAGGTTTAAATCCAGTAAGCAAAGTTCACATATCTCTTTCCTTTGCTGCTCACATAAGTTTGGTTGTGCATTATTGGCTCTTATTGAGTAACATACTTATTCCTGAACTTTTCCAAAGTTCAGGAGAAAAGTGATACTTTGAATGGTTAGGTCTAAATCTCAAGTCAACCTTTTGATCTGGGAATAAGTCAATGTCATGCAAAGCATACAAAATAAGGAAACAAAAAGTGGATCCCCAGAGGAAAATCAGTATACTCTTACCAGAGAAAGCTTAATAAATTCTGGATCACAAAAAGAAGTCATTTATGATAATTTCTTATAGATCTGATATTAATACTCCAAATACAATTTTATATTAACTGAAGGCTGAGAATTTTTTTGTGGCATAAAATTATATAAGGGTAAGGAAAGGCAGTATTTGATTAAGTTTTCTGGAGAGCAGACTCTGAAATGGAAATTTACAGGCATGAAGTTCATTAGAACGTGCTTTCAGTATCAACATTTGTAAGAAAGTGAAAGAAGAATAAGTGAGCAGTGGAAAAAGCTGAACTCTGAAAAAGTTGGCTGTAGCCAACCCCTTGGAGATCTCTGAAACTAATCTACTCTTGTAATAGTCTGCTTCCAAGTTGTCCTCAATTGAGCCAAGGAGACCAGGCCCTTGAACTTCTTCTTTGTAACTAGATGTGAGTTACTCCTGAAGAACAAATGTAAACTTGGGTGAGGCAAAGGCCTCCTGCTGAAAACACTTTTGGGGAGGGACTCAACTGTGCCTTCTCAGCAGTTAATACCTCCAGAAGCTGGAGGAACGAGTGCCTTGATACTGATGTAGTTATCTGGGAAGCACACCACCACATTCACGGGTCTACCCTTTGTTCCACCCCTATCCATCAGTAGCAATTAAGTCCACCTCATTTGCGAATACTTCCTCCAGGATTTGATCATTTTATTTTCCTAAGGACACATACAAGTAAAAGGTTAGTGGGATAAATGACAGCTCCTTCACCACTGCAGCTCTTCTCAGCGCCTCAACTGATATTCATCATCTCTTTCCTCTGTTACCACTTCTAGATTTCCACCACACTCAGTTAGTACCTCTGCCAGTCTAAGCCCCAGGATGTAAGCCCTGCCTACCACAGCTTTTTTAGACTATAGTTGCTTCATTTGTCCATTTATGATCACAATTGGGCAGAGGTGTACCAAGAAACATCTAGTGGATCCTCTGGTGTTCATTGGAGGACAACAGTCCTATCCTTTTCTGATGATGAGGGTCAGTGGTCACCACTAGGTGCCTCCTTTACTTGCCTTCTGATTTCTTGGCACAAGGATTCTAAAGTGTTTAAACCCTTAGCCATAAAATTTAATAGGATCCTTACTGTGTCTCCTGGTGAAAGCGCTCTCCCTCTGGGAGTCATAATCTCTAGAACCATACAACCAAAAGTTGTGGGGATAAGAAAGACAAATTCTATAAGAGAATCATTGAAAATGATAGAAAACTGGTCAACTCCTTCTACCACTTCTTTGGTTCCCAGACTTACGTAGTCTAGAACATTTATTAGGGATACAGCACATTATGATAGTTATTGATTAAGAACGCATAAGATGTTCTATCCCCTTACTAAGCTGCTCATTTATCATTCTGTCACTCTGGCAGGCCAGTATGTTCTGGGTGGTGTGGTATAAGATAGAACAGTGGTTATCATGGCCATGTGCTCACAGTTATACTTTGTTTGCTGTAAAGTGGGTTCCTTTGTCTGCTGATGTATTATGTGAAATTCTTCATGGACCAAACACTTCTAACCCCTTGGATAGTGGAGATAGCCTGAGCCCCATGAACACAAAAAACTATATTATACCCAAAATCAATTTGAATCCCAGTCTACATGAATCTCTTCTCATTCCAATATGAGAGGAGTCCAATATAATCAAATGGCTAGTTAGCCTTGAGGAATGGTGTCATATTAAGGGCTCAGCATTGGTCTATTGCTGGCATGTTACACATAAATAGTATCATAGCTGGATTAACATAGGAGAGTTGAAGCCCAGCCTGTGGGCTCATAAGTAGCCTTTGTCTTTGCCAACATGGCTACTTCCAGTACCAGAGTAACTAATTTGACATTAGCTGTTCAAAGTATGGTTGTCTATTTAGTTGTTTAGTGCCACTGCTGCAGAGGCTTTTACTGGTGTATATTCATATATAAAACAAAGAACTTCTAATTTCAGTCAAGAAAAAGTCTGAGACTGAATCTATACTCCCACCTGAAACAACCGAAAAAAAAAAAAGGAACAGAAAAGTAGGAGAATACTATATTAAGGTTTTTACACTATTTTCACTATAAATAGAATGGTATATAAGCACTTAAGTGTTAACTGTGATACCTTAAACATTTGTATTTTAAATCCTAAATCAACCACTAAAATAGCAAAGAATTACAGAATCATAAAAAATACAATTAATCCAAATGAAAGCAGAAAAAGAGAAAAATGAAACAAAGAACACATGGGTATATAGAAGATAAATAGCAAGAGAAAAGATTTAAACATAACCATATCAATAATCACATCAAATGTGAATGATCTAAAGTATTCATTAAATAGCAGAGATTATAAATTAGAGAAAAGGAAGATGCAAATATATGCACCTTACAAGAAATTCACTTTAAATATATAAACAAAAATTGGTTAAAAAGTAAAGGGATGAAAAAAGACATACCTTGCCAACATTAACCAAAAGAAAAAAGAAAGTTGATGAGGTATATTAATTTTGACATCATTGCCAAGTAATGTGTTGTGCTAGTTTTTAATGGGACGGAATGAGCTACTACTTTTTTTTTTTTTTTTTGAGACAAAGTTTCACTCTTGTCACCCAGGCTGGAGTGCAATGGCACGATCTCTGCTCACTGCAACCTCCACCTCATGGGTTCAAATAATTCTCCTGCCTCAGCCTCCAGAGTAACTGGGATTACAGGCATGTGCCAACACATCCAGCTAATTTTTGTATTTTTAGTAGAGACAAGGTTTTACCATGTTGGCCAGGCTGGTCTCAAACTCCTGACCTCAGGTGATCCACCTGCCTCAGCCTCCCAAAGTGCTGCTGGGATTACAGGCATAAGCCACTGCACCCAGCTGGAATGAACTACTTCTATAGGCCCAGAAGTTTCATGGAAATCAAAAGGGTTTTTGTTGTTGTTTTTTTTTTTTTTTTTTTGAGACAGAGTCTCACTCCGTCACCAGGTGCCAGGCTGGAGTGCAGTGACATGATCTCAGCTAACTGCAACCTTTGCCTCCCAGGTTCAAATGTTTCTCCTGCCTCAGCCTCCCAAGGAGCTGGGTTTATAGGCACCCGCCACCATGCGCAGCTAATTTTTGTATTTTTAGTAGAGATGAGGTTTCACCATGTTGGCCAGGCTGGTCTCAAACTCCTGACCTCAGGTGATCCACCAGCCTCAGCCCCGCAAAGTGCTGGGATTACAGGCGTGAGCCACTGCGCCCAGGCAGAAATTGAAGTTTTAAGTTTTGCAGGTACTTTGACTCAAATGTCCCCAGCCCAAATTCAACATTCCATTCCTTCTCAGCCAAGATTCTTATCTTGCATGGCAGAATTTCTGGGCTTGAGAACTCAAATTCTCTGCTGTCAGGAAGCCCAGTTCAGGTCCTCATATTCAGCACCCTCTTTTCTCTGGTTTTGAGAAATTAGAGTTTCTTTACATCTTACTACTGAAGTCCTTTGACTGTTACAGATAAGTCAGTGATCAATCACCCTCAGCCTTTTGTTGTCTTTCTCCACTGTATCAAGGGCACTCAGCAAGAGACATTCAGTTCCACGTGTCTTATGATTACTATTTCCCCAAAAGCTCTTAAATACCTGAGATATTGAATCTTCTAGTTTATTTCCTTCTACCAGCATCTGATCTTGGTTTACTACCAATGGAAGTTTGAATAATTGGACAGCTACATCATGCCACGGGCTATTTATATTCTACATACCACCAGTAATGGTGTCCTTATTGCCAGTTGCCTTGCACATAACCATCTCCAAGATCTCATTTAAGAGTATAACTGTCATTTAGAATTTGCTGATATCAACTGTCCTAGGTCAGATTTCATGGGAAACAGACTCTGAGATTAAGGTTTTCAAGTAGTTTATTATACTTGCAAAATAAAATCCAAGAGCAGTGATGGAAAAGATAGAGTACTGGACAAAATGAGAACTTGAACTGTGATGCAGTTGTGACAGAGACCTCAGCTGATACCATGGGGTATCTCTGTAGTTGGGGTTCTCTGTTATTGGAATGTCCGAAATAAAAGTAAGAGGGCCAAACCCTTATGCCCCACATCGGCCTGTCTTTGGATCGGATGTTCCTGAAAAGGAGACATAATCTTGGGCAAGAAGGTAATTCCTTTCTGAAAGTAATTCCTCGGTAGGCACTCAGCTGTGAGATGTCAATAAAATAAGTAGAAAATAATTTAAACGTATACAATAAATCTTAACACAATTTAAAAAATAACAGCTAAGTGAATGAGTGCCATGATGCTAAATGCAGCAAATGCTGGGGAGAAGGGGAAGAGCAGGTAAGAAATTTGGGTAGCACACTATAGATGTACCACAAAAGGAAGTATGAAATGAAAGGGGGAAATAACACAGGTAATTTTTTTTCTCATCTTAGTGTTCCAAGAGGTGGATAATAGGAAAAAGTTATACTACTAACTCATTTACTTGGGGGAGGGGAGATGATAAGGAAAAAAAAGTTCAGTGGGAATTTTGGGAACCTTTTCCAAAAGATCCTTAAAAAATAGATCTCTTTACTTAGAGTTGTCAGATAGTCACACACATATTATAGATGCAGAGTCCTTTACTTCTTCAGGTTGACAGATGGACACATCAGTCTATCAGGGATGGAAAGGAAAAGGCCAAGGGAACAATGAACCTAGGTGTTACATATTTTCAAAACAAACAAGATTATTTGCCAAGTACTAATTCTGCTTAATTTTCATCATGAGCCCAACTCTTCTATTTCATTCTTTTGGGACCCACCCACATTGGAGAATTTGTCTACTTAAACCAACAATGATCAATCAAAGTCAATTTTTGTGTAGATAAAAAAAGTCAGAGTTTTTCCAGATAATCTCATATGGGGTAAGTATTATTGGATCACAACTTTCTTCTGCCTCCCCTTAATTCAAATGCTGTTGTAAAGTTCTCCTTTAGGGTTAATATGAGAAAGACCTATCCCAAAGCAAAGAGTTAATATGAGACAGATCTATCTCAAAGCAAAGCAATGTCCAAACACCAAACGTATCCATTTCATTTTCCTGACTAAAACTAGCTTTACTTCAAATGTATTTCAAACACAACTCATCAAGAACTCACCTTATACATTCTCACATGGTACCTGACACAGCCATAAGAAGATATCCCCATACAACCATAACAGTTTCCAACTACACCTCCAAAGTAAGTTTTAACAAAGTACATGCTACAAAACATGTAAATGGAGCACTACATTTTGTAAAAGACTAAAAACAGAAACAATACCTGCCTTTACAGTCCAAATGATTATTGTAGAACTCTGATGCTTCCTAACATCAGAGCGATGAAATAACTAATTCACTCATAGATGAAAGATTATGTACCCTCTTGGCCAATATTTCAAGGCTGTTTTCAGTATAGTGAATGAATGCCTGCATTTGCTGCCTTATTTTATAAGAATTAAAATTGGTGACAATAATATATTTAACAACCACTTTTAAATATATTTTAATAACAATAAGTGGTTAGATATACACTTTGTGTGTTATAGTCAAAAATTTCATTTTGTATTTTAATTGGATATTTCATCAGCTAGTCTAAATATTTTGCATTATACAGAAAACCCAAACATTGAGAAACTATGTTTAACTAAATTCTCTCTTTGCTAAATATTAAGGCAGAAGATCTTTTAATTCAACAATTTCTGAATACACTTGATAGACAGAAAACATAATTTAATTTTTCTTAGTGACTGGGGATCTTACAACGCTTCAAGAAGAATTTGATCAGCAATATTATACTATAAATGTAGATGGTTAACATTAAGTTGTTCTATGGATATAAAGGAGCACGCTTACATATTTTTAATCTTCTAAAAAGAAGACAGAAAAATGATTTTAAGTCCTCCATTAAATGTATGTAACACATATTGATAAAGAATATGTACAAGTCCAGCCAATCAAGGGCTTTAAAGTTACCAAGGGAAGCACCCATCTGTTACCTAAAATGACAAGGGCTTGTCACAAATATTCATAATATCATAAAGTAGAGGTGAAATTACTTGCAAAACCATGGTCATCCTGGTTCTATTTTTCCCAGCTACAGAATATTCTGTAGACTGTAGTAATAACTGTAAACAGCTGTTTGGTCTTTAAAAAAACAACAAACTTGAACTAAAAGGCCTATATTATCTTTCTCTTCTCAGGATTTATACTTTCCAAAAGTGAGGCCATTTAGTATAAGAAGTTTGTATTAAACCACCCACCTCTCTACTCATTTTTAATCCAGAACTAGCTAGGAACTGTCAGATTCCCTTCATATTTATCCTATATATAGTTCTTAGTTCCTTGCCCCATTTATGTTTCCTAGTCCCTTGTCTAGCCATCTGTGTTAATCTAACAGCTGTTTCTATCTCCCTAACAGAGCATTCAGCAAAGATGGCAGGAACTAAGGTAGAAAAGTAAACTGTTGAAGTGAATTTCTCAAAAGATGACTTTGTGTGTCATGGGAATGAGAATATAAGAAGTTGCTCACAGAAATATTTTTTTAAATTCTAAAATTTGTGTGGAACCACAAAAGACCCCAAATAGCCTAAGCAATCTTCAAAAAGAACAAAACTGGAGGCATCATTTCAAAATCTACCACAAATCTATAGTAACCAAAATAGCGGGCTATTAGCATACAAACAGACACACAAACCAATGGAATAGAATAGAGAACCCAGAAATAAATCTAAATGTGAAGGATCAATTGATTTTCAACAAAGATGTCAAGAACACACAATGGGAAAAGAACAGTCTCTTCAATAAATGGTACTGAATACACTGCATATACACATTAAAAAGAATGAAATTAGACTTTCTTCTCACACCATACACAAAAGTTGACTCAAAATGATTAAAGAATTAAATTTGAGATCCAAAATTGTAAAACTGCTAGAAGAAAACATAGGGAAAAAAGCTCCATGGCATTGGTCTGCGCACGATTTTTGGATATGATCTTGAAGGCTCAGGCAACAAAAGCAAAAATAGACAAATGGGATTATAGTGAGCTAACAAGCTTCTGCACAGGCCATGAAACGATCAGCAGAGTGAAGAGCTCACATAAAGAGTGGGAGAATACATTTGCAAACCATATATATTATAAGGAGTTAATATCCAAAATATATAAGGACCTCAAACAACTAAATAGTGAAAAACAACCTGACTTTTTTAAATGAGAAAAGACATGAATACACATTTCTCAAAAGAAGACAAATAGACTTCCGCCAAGATGGCCGATTAGGAGCAGCTGAGGATTGCAGCTCCCAGTGAAAGCGTGGAGGGTGAGTGGACGCCACATTCCCAGACGGATTTTTATTGCCCACAGACCAGGAGATTCCCAGGGGGAGGAGCCCCACGGGTCGCCAGCGCACCTGGTTTGGCCGGCGCAGCTGTTTTCGCCGGCTCGGCTGTTTTT
>PVKV010037398.1:0-14834 GCA_004027835.1 Alouatta palliata
CTGCCTCAGAGCGTTTTTTGTTTTTTTTTTAAGTTGAATGGTCACTGTCTCCCAGGTGTTCCAGCCGCCTGTTGACAAGGCGCCGGGATTTGTATGATTTCCCCTGCGGTGACCCACTGCGCCGGCTGAAACCGCGGTCGCTGGCGTTTTTTTGCCTGGGAAATCTCCTGGCCTGGCTGTCTGTTTCAGTCCCCTTTTTAAATCAAATGAATGGGCGGCAATGCCTTCCCGGAGCTCCAATTGCCTGCTAAAACGGCACCCGGACCCACGTCTTTTGTATCGGGAACCGCTGCGCCGGGGCGCCGCTCCAAACAGCGGCGGCGAAAACGGCCGCGCAGGCGAAAACAGCGGAGCCGGCGAAAACAGCCGCGCCGGCCAAACCAGGTGCGCTGGCCACCCGTTGGGCTCCTCCCCCTGGGAATCTCCTGGTCTGTGGGCAATAAAAATCCGTCTGGGAATGTGGTGTCCACTCACCCTCCACGCTTTCACTGGGAGCTGCAATCCTCAGCTGCTCCTAATCGGCCATCTTGGATCTCTCTCCTTGGCTAAGATCTTCATATGTGTTTGTGTCTTTACAAAATATTCATTCAGCATATAGTTTTTAAATCATCACTTAAAATTATATCGTTTGCATCTTTCAGAATAAATATTTTATAATTTCATTGTTTTGTGGTTGCATAGAATTCCATTGTATGGGTAAACTATAATTTATTTAACCAGATTTGTTCTTGAACAATTTGATTTATTCTAGTTTTTATCTGCTTCAAATAATGCTATGAAATGCACTCTTGTTAATTATTGTGGAGATTTATTGCTTTTTTTCTAAATTCTATTAAAGTATAAATATACACATAGTAAAGTGCATATTATTATATGTGTGCAGCTCAAGGAATTTCTAGCAATAAACACAGCTGTATAACTAATTGACTATTTTTTTTTAAGGGTACTATCCCAAATCCAGGAGACCTCTTGTACCCTTTCCCAGTGGTTACCCACCCTCCATAGGTACCACTGTCTTGACTTTTGACATCATATATAGGTTTTGCTGGCTTTTGAACTTTGTAAAATGAATCATACCTTATATTTTCTGTTATGTCTGGCACCTCTCTCTTAACATTATGTCTGCTATTCATCCATGTTGTTGTGTGTAGGCGTATCTATTGATTCTCATCAGTGTATCACAGGGGTCAGTGGGTATCTTCTTTAAAGAGGCAGGTGGAAGGTAGTTTAGGTTTTGTGGGACACATCCGGGGGTATGCCATATTTTTCTGTGAGTGTGTGTATAGATGTGTGTCTGTGTGTTTTACAATGCTTTAAAAATATAATAGTTATTTTTAGTTTGCAAGTCATAAAAAAACAGGCCTCACACTAGAACTGGTTCATAGGTCGGAATTGCCAACCACTGCTGAATAGGACTCAGTTATATTAATATACCACATTTTATTTATCTGTTCTACTGTGGATGGACACATTCTTCCAATTTTTGCTTATTAAGAGTAGTACAACTCTGAGCAGTCTTATACTTGCTCTTGGTGAGCTCACATGTCCGCTACTTAGGGGGAACCACATAAGAATAGAATTGCTCTTCATAAATTATATGTTTGTTCTGCTTTGGTGCATATTGCCAAATGCTTTCCAAAGTGATTATACCAAGTCATACGCCGACACACAGTGCCTGATGTTCCAGTTATTCCACACCCTTGCTAACAATTGGGATTACGTATCATTTTATTTTAAAATTTTATCCAATCTGATATGTGTGCCGTAGTATTGTGTGTAGTTTTACTATGTATAATAATGACTCAGGAAGATGAGACCCTTCTTTTTTTTTGAAGACAGGGTCTCACTGTGTTGCCCAGGCTGAAGGGCAGTAGTGCGATCTTGGCTCACTGCAACCTGTGCCTCCCAGGTTCAGGCAATTCTCCTGCATCAACCTTCCAAGTAGCTGGGACTATAGGCGCCTGCCACCACATCCAGCTACTTTTTGTATTTTTGGTAGAGATGAGGTTTACTATGTTGGCCAGGCTGGTCTCAAACTTCTGACCTCAGGTGATCTGCCCACGTAGGCCTCCCAAAGTGCTGGAATTATAGGCATGAGCCACCACTCCTGGCCCTTGAGCCACTTTTCTTTCATCAATTTGTCATTTTAGTTTTCTTTGTTACAAAAATCCTATACGAGTTTTTCTGATAATTTTGCATTGACTTCTATGACTTTTTCTTAACTGGTAGGAGTCATTTATTTATATATTCTGGACTTATTGTATCTATCTATTGCAACTATCTTCTCCTGCTCTGTGGCTTGCCTTTTCTCTTAATGGTGTCTGTGAATGAATAGATTTTTAAAGTTAAAAGTGTAATCTTTCCATGCTCATGGTTAGGAAGAATCAATATTGTGAAAATGGCCATACTGCCCAAAGTAATTTACAGATTCAATGCTATCCTCATCAAGCTACCAATGACTCTCTTCACAGAACTGGAAAAAACCACCTTAGACTTCATATGGAACCAAAAGAGAGCCTGCATAGCCAAGACAATCCTAAGCAAAAAGAACAAAGCTGAACGCATCACGCTACCTGACTTCAAACTATACTACAAGGCTACAGTAATCAAAACAGCATGGTACTGATACCAAAACAGAGATATAGACCAATGGAACAGAACAGAGGCCTTGGAGGAAACACCACACATCTACAACCATCTGATCTTTGACAAACCTGACAAAAACAAGCGATGGGGAAAGGATTCCCTGTTTCATAAATGGTGTTGGGAAAACTGGCTAATCATGTGCAGAAAGCAGAAATTGAACCCCTTCCTGATACCTTCCACTAAAATTTAACTTCAGATGGATCAAAGACTTAAACATAAGACCTAACACCATAAAAACCCTAGAAGAAAACCTAGGCAAAACCATTCAGGACAGAGGCATAGGTAAGGGCTTCATGACTAAAACAAAAGCATTGTCAACAAAAGCCAAAATAGACAAATGAGACCTAATTAAGCTCCAGAGCTTTTGTACAGCAAAAGAAACAATCATTAGAGTTAACCAGCAACCAACAGAATGGGAAAAAAGTTTTGCAATGTACCCATCTGACAAAGGGCTAATATCCAGAATCTACAAATAAGTACAATAGATTTACAAGAAAAGAACAAACAAACCCATTCAAAAGTGGGCAAAGGTTATGAATAGAAATTTTTCAAAAGAAGACATATATGAGGCCAACAAACATGAAAAAATGCTCATCATCACTGGTCATTAGAGAAATGTAAATCAAAACCACATTGAGATACCACCTCATGCCAGTTAGAATGGCAATCATTAAAAAATCTGGAGACTACAGATATTGGAGAGGAAGTGGAGAAATAGGAACACTTTTACACTGTTGGTGGTAGTGTAAATTAGTTCAACCATTGTGGAAGACTGTGTGGCAATTCCTCAAGGACCTAGAAATAGAAATTCCATTTGACCCAGCAGTCCCATTACTGGGTACATATCCAAAGGATTACAAATCATTCTATTATAAAGACACATGCACACATATGTTTGTTGTGGCACTGTTTACAATAGCAAAGACCTGGAACCAACCCAAATGCCCATAGATAATAGATTGGACAAGGAAAATGTGGCACATATACACCATGGCATACTATGCAGCCATAAAAAATGAGTTTGTGTCCTTTGTAGGGACATGGATGAATCTGGAAACCATCATTCTTAGCAAACTGATCCAAGAACTGAAGATCAAACACCATACGCTGTCACTCATAGGCAGATGTTGAACAATGAGAATACATGGACACAGGGAGGGGAGCATCACCCACTGGGGTCTGTTGGGGGGGGACTAGGGGAGGGACAGCAGGGGCTGGGGAGGTTGGGGAGGGATAACATGGGGAGAAATGCCAGATATAGGTGATGGGAAGATGGAGGCAGCAAACCACATTGCCATGTATGTACCTATGCAACAATCCTGCATGATCTGCACATGTACCCCAGAACCTGAAGTACAATAAAAAATAAAAAATAAAAAATGTAATCTTATAATCAATGATTTTATTTGGAGTTAACACCTTTTGTATCTTGTTAAAGAAATCTTTGCCTACCTCATAATCATGAAGATATTTGCCTCCTTTTTTTCCCAAAACTTTATCATTTTACTATTTGCATTTATATATGATTCATTTGGAAATGTTTTTCTACATGGTGCAAGGTAGGAATCAAGATATCTTTTTCTTCATATGTTTAGCCAACTGACCCAGACCCAGAACCATTTAGTGAAAAGACCATCTTTTCCCCCTCTCTACTTCAGTGTCATCGTAGTTATAATTCACGTATCCTCATATATCTGGGTCACTTGTTGAATTCTCTATTCTATTGGTCTCTTTTTCAGGAGTAATTTTAATTGCCATTTAAAAAAAATTCCAAACCAATTAAGTAAATAAGTACTTTCAGTTTTATTCTGTTAACCTTTAAAATGGAGGGTTAATAGATTTTCTCACCTTTAGCCTGCCATCCTAGAAGTGCTTATATGCACAACAAGACATTTACGGAGTGTTACAAAATTCAAAACAATGTCTAAGTTTTGTCTGTATCCTTAATCAACAGGTAGAAAACTAGATGATACTGAGATAGTAAGAATACAGAAAAGAAAATGATGAAGATAAGAGGGGCATACTTATTTTGAAGACAGCATTAGATCGATTTTTCTACCCTGGTTTAACTCTACTTCTTAAATGACAGTTCTCTAGCGTGGCCTTTCCTGACTTGGTCATTTGCTGTCACATTACCCTGTTTATCTGATTGTAATTTGTCACTACTGGTATTTTTTGTTGACTTATTAATTTCTTTTCTTTCTACTCTAATCTAAAACATAAATGTCCTGCAAATAGAAACCCTATATAACTTCTTCAGCACTTTTCCTACCAGTGCTTTAAAGGATGCCTTTTTATTGTAGGTGCTCAAAAAATATTTGCTGAATAAGTGAAACTAAGACTATCAATAAACATTGTTTTAAAATCACTAGCAAAGGTAAGTAAGTAAAATCACCTATTCTTAGGCTATTTTTCTTTTTCTTTCTTTCTTTCTTTTTTCTTTTTCTTTTTGAGACAAAGTCTCACTGTGTTGCCCAGGCAGGCTAGAGTGCAGTAGCACAATCTTGGCTCACTGCATCTTCTGGCTCCCAGGCTCAGGTGATTCTCCTGTCTTGGCCTCCCAAGTATTAGGGACAACAGGTACTCACCACCACGCCCAGCTAATTTTTGTATTTTTAGTAAAGATGGGGTTTCACCATGTTGGTCAGGCTGGTCTTGAAATCCTGGCCTCAAGTGATCTGTCCACCTCGGCCTCCCAAAGTGCCAATTAGAGGCACAAGCAGCTGCGCCTGGCCCTTTAGGATATCTTTCATGGGCAGATGTCTTGTCAAGATAGAGAGCTTTTTGAAGACAATTAAAAGATAAGATTCTGCCTTTGCATCTAATGATACAAGCAAGAACTTATTACATTATTAAATGATTTTTTTCAAAATATATTTATAAAATACAAGCCAATTTAGCATTTACTAAAAAGAATGCATTTCTTTCATGACAACAGCATAATCAATGTTCAATATTTGAACTTTGCTTTTCTCTATGCATTAGTATAAATTTGTTGCTTAGATATGACATAAGCCTAGTGATTCCCAAAAAGGAGAGGAAATACAGATTTAGAGGAGTCTGAGTGTTCATTGAAGTGTATTTAGAAGTAGGAAAGAAGAATCTAACTGAAGATATATCAAATACAGATGGCAGTTTGAATTGTGTGTTTTTTTTTAACTTTTAAGTTCAGGGATACATTTAAGTTCATGGATAAACTTGTGTCATGGGGGTTTGTCGTACAGATTATTTTTTCACCCACGTATTCAGCCTAGTGGTAACAATTAATAATTTTTCCAGATCTACTCCCTCCTATCCTTTACCCTCTGGTAGGCCCCAGTTTCTGTTGTTCGCCTCAATGTATCCATGCATTCTCATTATTTAGCTCCTACTTATAAATGAGAATATGTGGTATTTGGTTGTCCATTCCGGCCTTACTTTGCTAAGGCTAATGGCCTCTACCTCCATCTGTGGTCCTACAAAGGACATGATCTCATTCTTTTTTATGGCTGCATTGTATTCCATGGTCCATATGTACCACTAAATGTCCATTGATGGGATTTAAGTTGATTCCATGTCATTTCTGTTGTGAATAGTGGTGCAGTGAACATATGCATGCATGTGTCTTTATGACAGAATAATTCATATTCCTTTGGGTATATGTCCAGTACTGGGATTGCTAGGTCAAATGGTATTCCTATTTTTAGGTCTTAGAGGAATCACCACACTGTTTTCCACAATGGTTGAAGTAGTTTACATTCCCTCCAACAGTGTTTAAGCATTCTTTCTTCTTCACAACCTCGCCAGCATCTGTTATTATTTTAACTTTTTGATTATAGCTATTCTGACTGGTATGAAATGGTATCTCATTGTGATTTTAATATGCATTTCTCCAATGATCAGTGATGTTCAACTTTTTTTCATTTGTTTGTTGACCACATGTGTGTCTTCTTTTAAAAGGTGTCTGTTCTTATCCCTTGCCCACTTTTTAATGGGCTTGTTTGAAAACTGGCATAAGACCAGGATGCCTTCTCACCACTCTTATTCAACATACTACTGGAAATCCTGGCCAGAGCAATCAGGCAAGAGAAGGAAATAAAGGGCAACTGAATCGGAAGAGAGGGAGTCAAACTATCTCTGCTTGCTTATGGTATGGTCCTATATTTAGAAAACCTCATAGTCTTGGCCCCAAAGCTCCTGAAGCTGATAAACAACTTCAGCAAAGTCTCAGGATACAAAATCAATGTACAAAAATCCCTCACAGTTTTGCACACCAACAACAATCAAGCTGAAAGCCAAGTCAGGAACAGAATCCCATTCACCACTGCCATAAAGAGAATAAAACACCTAGGAACACAGCTAACCAGGGAGGTGAAATATCTCTACAAGGAGAACTATAAAACACTGCTCAAAGAAGTCAGAGAGGACACAGACAAAGGGAAAAACATTTCATGTTCATGGACAGACAGAATCAATATCATTAAAATGGCCACACCAGCCAAAGCAATTTATAGATTCAATACCATTCCTATCAAACTACCAATGACATTTTTCACAGAACTAGGAATAGCTACTTTAAAATTCATATGGAAGCAAAAGAGAGCCCAAATAGCCAAGGCAATTCCAAACAAAAAGAACACAGCTGGAGGCATCATGCTACCCGACCTTATACCACAGGGCAACAGTAACTGAACAGCATGGTACTGGTTCAAAAACAGACACATGGACAAATGGAACAGAATAGAGAGCCCAGAAATAAGGCTGCACACCTACAACCATCTGATCTTTGACAAACCTGACAAAAACAAGCAATGGTGGAAAGGGCTACTTATTCAATAAATCATGCTGGGATAGCTGGCTAGCCATATGTGGAAGACTGAAACTGATCTCTTTCCTTGTGCTATGTACAAAAACTAATCCTATAGGCATTAAACACTTACACGTCAAACCCAAAACTATAAAAACCCTGGAAGACGACCTAAGAAATATCATCCTGGATATAAAAATGGGCAAAGATTTCATGATGAAGATGCCAATAGCAATTGCAACAAAAGCAAAAATTGACAAATGGGGTCTAACGAAAGAGCTTCTGCACAGCAAAAGAACCTATCAATAGTGGAAACAGTCTAGAGAAGTGGGGGAAATTTTGTGAATTATGCATCTGACAAAGGTCTAATAATCAGAATCTATGAGGAATTTACACAAATTTGAATTGTATGAGATAATTATAGTCAATTAAAGGACAGTCTAGAGCATTTATTTTAAATTAAAGAATTTGAAGCATTTTATTAACAAAAACCAAATGCTTCTAGCTTCAACAGGCTGTCACAATTCTGGTAGTTCACAGACCACACCTGCTTATACAGAGCAAAGTGGCATGATCAGATTTTTTTTTCAAACTAATAGAAATGTTTTGCCAATATGAAAAGTTGAAGAACTGTCAAGCTGGTGTGTGTCATAGATTGGTGACCATAATGAGCAGCCTGTCTTGGTTGCCTGGGACAGTCATAATTTATATCTATTGTCCTAGTGTCGTGGTTAATTGGATCCTCTTTCATTATCAACATTACTCAGTTTGCTAAATTATACCTCACTCCAGCCATAGACAGTGTGGTGGCCCTCCTAATTATGGTGAGGTCCCTCTTGGTGGAAGTTACAGTGACATCAAATGCCCAGGAAGAGCTTCAAGCAAAAAGAAAGGCTACTTAGTGGTTTCTGCTGTTGATCTTTCTCTCCTTGGGATATAGCAAAGCCTCTGGTATTTTTACAAGATGAAGGCAAATGCTCATAAAGAAGGTCAATATTGTAGTTCATGAAGCCACATAAGACAGTTGGCATTTAGGGAAACTGTTTCTGGGTTGCTTTCTCAGCTCTGGTGGGAGCCTAAATGACTGCCAGTGTATTTTGGCAGCCATACTCCACAGACCTGCTCACAGGCCAACATATTCAAAAGCTCCAGAAAAAAAAAAAAGGCCGTTTTCCTCTCTCCATCACATACCACACTTCTGGGATTCTGAAATATCTTACCGAGCACTTCATTCAATCTAAATTTAAATAGAACTTTTCACCACTTCCCAAGAGAGAAACAACAATGAACTAGATGAGAATGAGAGGAACTGGAAGAAGGTAATGCTCCATATCATTTGGTTAATCTATTCTTGTTTATTAATTTATTACATGGAACAGTAAGTTTAATGGCTTTAACTTTGAAGTGGAAAAGAAGCCCCTGCAGTGTACTTCCAAAAAATGCAATAATGACTTTAGGAAGATCTAGGGCAAGGATTGCATATAATATTTTAAGCTATTTTTCAAGGCCTGCTTTAACCTTAGCCTTCAGATTTACCATTTTACATTAGACAAAATAAACTGCTACTGTAAGAAACCATGTATTATTAAAATCAGAACAGTTTCCTATATTTATTAGTTTAGTCATAAAATTGCTATTAGAAATAGCATACAGATGAGTTTGATTTCCATAAAATCACTGAAACATAACATGATATTTACTACCTGTAGTACATAATTATACTCACATACTCTTAGATGCATTTATTTCTGTCACTGAATCATTATTTTCAGCAAGTTGTGCTGCATTTTCAGAAGTAGAATTTTAATTTCCTCTTATCTTTTATAGGTGTAGTCTTGAAAAGTTAGAACTTCGAGAGGTTCTATAGGGGAAAAAAGCCTTCTTAGGGTACACATCATTTTTTACTATTTTTGATTTTTTAGTAATTTTACCTCTTTTGTCTTTGTTTATACTATGAAATGTATCAAGCTGCACAGAGCGATTAGTCATAAATACATTGATCTATTGATATATCTTCTAGTCATCCTAACTTTTAAAATAAATGTCATAAATCTCAAAGTCACAGGCAATGAAAACACACTTAAAATACTCCTTAATGAAATTAGTCTGTCTCTTGTTTTTTTTTACCTGCTCACTTTTCCTTTGCACCTCCATTTCTTATACTTACTCAACAATTCATATGAAGAAAGGTTTTTGGTATTTGTGTTTTGGTAAAATGCAGTAATGAAACCTGAGGAGCTGAATTTCACAATACAGATGCAAACTGTGCCATCAGAAGATTAAAATGAAAGTGAAATGTTCTGAAAGACTGAGAATGGCATCAGTACTAGAAGTAAATGAAAAGTGAAGACCTATTTGAGTTGCCTTATTTCATTTGATTATGTTCTTCCTAAGTCACAAAAAAAGAGATGTTACAGCTATTTTTCTTAAGCTGATGGGCCAAAAGATTGTACTGAGTATTTTGAAGATTTTTTGAGGTGTGTGTGTATATATGTGTGTGAGTTTTCTTGATCTTTGACATATATTAAATACATCATTTTCTCGATTTAAGAATGCTTGTTTGAAACCTCAGGTTAAAATAATTTGACTAATGACTTAAAGGAACTTAAAAGATGCCTTTGTGCTCTACCAAATTAAGGTTTTACAGTATTCTGCACTGTGCTTGAACAGCACCGGGACACATATCCAAATGAAATATTGTATTAGATTTCTAAATGATTTGCCCTTATTGAAAGAGCCATTCTCCAGTGCAAAAGTATGTGCTCAAATTTTTAAGGATTTGTGAATGAGTTAAAGCTGTGCTAATTGCCCTTTGAAGCATTAGGAGTCTCTGCTCCTCTATGAATAGTCCTCGATCAGAACTCCAGCAAAATCCTGCTTAGACCATCCCTGGGAGGACCTTGAAATTTGATGGCTAATAAAATGAAATGTACGCCTCTGCAGGGACTCAACAAGGATTTATGGAATGCTTACTGTGCACTACACTGGGGTTCCATCATGATTAGAACCTGGTTTCTACGTAAAGAAGCTTAGACAGATCATTTGAACTGAGATATTTTAAGAAAGGAGTATACTGTATCAGCAAGGCTTGAAAGCCTAGCCTGCCACGGTAGAGCCACTTAGCCCAACCTGACGTTTTACATGAGGGTAGGAGATCCTCACCTAAAGGGTGAACAATCGAGATATTTTCTCTGCTTCCTTTGTGCACATCCAATTTCAAAACCGTTTAAAGTACCTCTATGTTGTGCCATCTTCCTGACTAAAAGCTTTATTGTGATTGATACGTTATGGCACAACCAAAGCTTTTTGCCTTCTTCAGAACTCTTTATCTCTCCCAGAGATTAAATGAGTCTTTTCGTGTAACTTTCACTGTAAGCGTGTGAAGGGATTTCAAAATGTTTGTTATCTGTGGTAGTGTAACTAGTAGTCCACTGTATGGGGTGAGGGGGCAGCGAGGGATATGTATATATGGCTGAAGAAAAGGTCTCTCTCTCTCTCTCATTGTGGAATCTCTCTCTCTCTGTCATTGTGAAAAGGAGATAGAGGTGATCTTGAGGTCTGTAATTATTGTTGATGCAAGGTGAAGGTTATTCTTATTTCAGATTACATAGTTTTCGAATCTTTCAAATGGTGGTAACACCTTATTGTCCCTGATAGAGCTGGATATTTCTAATCAAGTATTGTTACCACCATTATAGCTTAAAGTCAATCTTGAAAATAATACTGTGCCACAATGATCTGTTGTTCCATGCCACTTAGAAATATGAACCAGCCGAGTCTTTTTATTTTTAATCAATTGAAATTTTACTTTGAGGAAGGGAAGAGATTTTTCACAAAGCATGTTCAGCAAAACAGAAATGCTTTTAGAGAAGACTCAAAGGGTTATTTCTCATTATTTTTGGCATCTGTCTTTCCATTGAAACAAGTCACAAGCATATCTACAGTTGATCAGTTGACAGATCAGCAATTCTATTAAGATGAAAACTAACCTTGGACATGTTTAGAAGGAAAAGGGTGTCCTTTGATTTATTATACCATTTTATGTTTGTGCCATTATTTCCCTTTCAGCTATTCAGGCTATGTTAAGTGGAAACATCCAGCATTTTTAATAAAGTGCTTCATTCAAACCAAATATTAACCAGAAGCATTTTAGCAGTGTCTTCTGATTAAAGTAAATGAAATAAAGATCACCCAGTTCCATTCAATAATAGAGAGTAAGGCATAATGAACAGAATACAGCCACATTCTTGGGATGACAAACTGTGCTGTCACTTCTTTTTAGTGCCAGCTGAGGTCTGGATATTTTCCTTCGGAATTATAAGGACATTTGCTTTTTAGTAGTTGACAATGCATGCTAGTTACTGTGCATCTTGGTGAGAGTTATTGAATGATATGTGGTTCATTTGTATATTTAGGTGAAGTTATTTTGAAAATATATGTTTTTGCTTGAAGTCAGGATTAATAGCTATTTTACATATTGAGATTTATGGTTTAGTCCAAAGTTAAATGTTCAGATTTTTTTTTTCTTTTTTAGTTTAAAAGTATCCTCATCCATTTCTCTCTTTGTTGCATCTTTTGAGATTCTATAATCTACCTTCCTCACCACATTCTTTTACAGGCTCTAAATTACTAGTCCTAAATTATGTCAGAATTTATATTTTACTAAAGAAATATGTAAGATACAGGGAAAGAGTTTCTCAGGGAAGAAGAAATAAAAGTTGAAAATCACAACATACTTCTAAATATACTTTGACACAAAGTAATCTTAAAATTATAATAATTTTCCATTGAACTTTAATTTTAGATATTCTGCTGCCAATTCATGACATTAAAAATTATAACTAAATTTCTTAGTGTCTACTTTATAACTAATATAGTAAAGATTTTTTTTGGTAATAAGGTGGTTGTTACAAAATTCATTAGCACCTTTAAAAATTGAAGCTTCTCATTATGTTTAATAGTTAGTCTTAAGAACTATTAAGAAAAATTGATTTTAGAAATAATCTTACTGGGAGAATTCAGAAAACATATGGAGATATTATAATGGATAATAAACTAAAAAATGTTAAAGTTGTGTTTTCATCACGTCTGATGACAATAAATGAAAAATTAAGCCTACTGATGTATTTATTCACTTATTTGACAAAAGCTTACTGAGCACCTGCCGTATTTCTGATACTGTTCTAGGATACAGGTACACAAAAGTGACCAAAACTAACAGAACAGGTCATCATCAGCTTTCAGTGTGGCTGACGATACCTGAAGAAAGAAACATTAGCATAAACTGTACTATAATCCCCGACAGGGTAACACAGGGTGCTGAGCTAATGCTTGGGTAACATGAATTCCTAACTGACCGCCAGTAAGTGTATGGTTCTACCAACTGAGTAAAGTCACTGGCCATCCTATTTGTTATGTCTTTGCTTAACCTAATGATAGGAAAGGAAAAGAACTTTGCCATCAAATTAATACCAGATAATCCCCATTGCTTGAATTCTTAATTGTTTTTGGGCTACAAATATATTTTATTTCATTTGGTATTGTGGTTTACATATTTTAAATGAAGTATTATTCATAATATCTTATATAAATATCAATGATTTAAGGGTTTACATCCCTGGAATTGTTAAATTTAATCTGATGATGTTGCTAAAACCCACGGGGTGGTAATGTTACTTAAACTGAATTCATTCTTTCACTTGAAGGTAGTGCATAAAGAGGCAAGGCCAAAATACTAAACGCAAATTAAGATGGTAATAAAAGATTGCTGTAAATCTTGCAGCTTTTATTAAAGTTTAGTTTTAATTAATTAGCATCTTGGAAATCAAAAAAAGGAAGATAATTTTTAAAGTATTCTGATTTTCAATAAATAAAAAGAAAATATTACTAAGATTCCTAGGCTATATTGATCAATCCTATTCATTAATGTAACTGAAGGTGGTTAGAATATTGCAGGACCAATGACTATAAACTAAAATCAGAGTTTTAGTTCATCCATAGCTGAAAATATTTCTCTCTGTGTTCTGCAGAGCATAACGCTAGGGAAGTAAATAAGCATTCTGTGAAATTTGGGATGAAAATGAACTTCTATTAAAATAAAAAACAAAAAGTACTTGATAAGATAGAATGACGATCTCCATGATGTTCCCTCCACATTTATCTATACTTATATCAACTATGTCTGTCTATATAATCTCTATTTATATGACTAGTTAGCTAGCTGTCATCTATCTATATTTAATGTCTATATTCGTATCTATAGTATAAATAATTTTCAAGCTATATATGTATGTGTATATACACAAATATGATGTTTGGTATACTTAACTATATGTGTGTATATTTATATACAGATACAGTTTTTGATGTAACAAATGTTATAGCATTTTATATTTTTAATTTATTTACACTTACTACCATAGCAAAAATGGGACCAATATAAGATCTAATTTACATATAACTATAATTAGCAATTAACTTTTCCACATGCATTTATTTTTATGAGCATCTCTCAAAATCAGAAAGTTAATGTCATTAGTTTCAGAAAGCAACAGCAGATTAAAAATTGAAAAAAACTCGAGAGCCAAATGAAAGGTGGTAGGAAAATAAGGTCATTACAGTTTAAAATGTTAAATACTGCTAATAAATTTTTCTAATGTTAGAACAGTAGAGAGCTAGATATAAAAAATTTTACCTAATTCATAAATTCCATCAAATATAAAATTCAGAAACAATTTAAAAATCAACTTCTATCAGACAAATCCTTAAATAAATACCTGTGAAAGGAATGTGGAGTCATGCAAACACCAATTCCTCGCCTATGTAATTGTTGATAGTCTCCTAAAACTCTCATTTTTTAGCTTTTTAAACTCATTCCTCCTTCTTTTATTAAATGCAGCCCTGTAGTGGCATTTTCCATTTTCCAAAATGTGCAATAAACTAATAAATAAAACTATTGCGAATATCTTTCCAATTTTATAGCTTGTAAAGAGACAACTCTATTTTTCTCCTTGTATGTGAACAAAAATTTGACATGTTCTTACACATCTATTCACATTAGAAAATTCTATTTCAAATGCTGTCACACATTCTGCCACAGACATGAAGGAATTTGTGGATTTTCTCTTACTGCGATCACTTCTTCTCCAAGCCCTGCATATTCCCTGAAGGACTTTAGTTGTATATTAAAAATAAGACAATCAGGCCGGGTGCGGTGGCTCACGCCTGTAATCCCAGCACTTTGGGAGGCCGAGGCGGGTGGATCACGAGGTCAAGAGATCGAGACCATCCTGGTCAACATGGTGAAACCCCGTCTCTACTAAAAATACAAAAATTAGCTGGGCATGGTGGCACGTGCCTGTAGTCCCAGCTACTTGGGAGGCTGAGGCAGGAGAATTGCTTG
>PVKV010037399.1:0-14831 GCA_004027835.1 Alouatta palliata
GCCGGGTAGCTAAGGTGGCCATATTTGGCTAAGTCTTGGCTGCTGTGTTTCAAAACTATTGGTCAACGCTTGGCGGGCTAGAGGCAAGCTGTGCCATTGGTGGTTCCTCTGTTGCTAGGCAGACCATGAATTCCTGCCGTCACCGCCCTTGAATTCCTGCCGTCACCGCCCTACGTGGGGGATGGGTAGGCCACACAGAGCCAGTGTAGAATTTAACACTAATTGGAAGAAAAATAATACCTACATATACAAGAAGTAATTAGAGGCCAGGATAAGGATGAAGTAGGTCACAGGAAGCTAGAAAATAGAAACCATTTGCAAAAAAGTATGTGAGCCAAAGCTAGCACAGTTAGGGAAGAAAGTGGGGAGGCTTGAGCACCAAGGTATAAGATAATACCTTAAGCGTTGATGAATTGACCTGAAGTAGACCAATTCATTATACCTAAAAACAGTCCAATGGACTTTGGCTCAAATATTTGTAGGCCACTATGTGAAATGGCAATCAGACTTTTCTAAGGTGGCTTCAGAGAGCAGAACTGGCACCAGTACACCAAGCTACAGGGAGGCAAAGTTTGGCACAATATCTGAAAGAGCTTTCTAACAATCATTGCATCTGAAGGTGAGCTGGCTGCCTCAGGAGCAGAGAATTTCCCAATACTAAAATTGTCCAAGCAGAGTCAGGTGACCACTGGGAAAGGAATGTAAGCAAGAGATATGGAGGTTAGACTTGGAGAGCTGGAGATTATAGTAGTCTATATTTTTCTGAAACCAGGAGAACTTGAGAACTCTGTAGTTTAAAATAAGGATAAAAAATAGGCCAGAGATGGTGGCTCATGCCTGTAATCCCAGAACTTTGGGAGGCCGAGGCACATGGATCACCTGAGGTCAGGAGTTTGAGATCAGCCTGGCCAACATGGTGAAACCCCATCTCTACTAAAAATACAAAAATTAGCTGGGCTTGGTGGCAGGTGCTCAGACTTGGGAGTCTGAGCCAGGAGAATTGCTTGAACTAGGAGAAGGAGGTTTCAGTGAGCTGAGATCGTGCCCACGCACTCCAGCCTGAGATACAGAACAAGATTCCATCTCCAAAAACAAAAAAACAAAAAACTAAGTGGCAAGATGAGATGTGAATGACTTTGCTGATGTTCAGAAAGAGGCTGGGTTTTGTACCCACACAGATCCCGGCTCGAATTGCAGCTCTGCACACACTTGCTGAGGGACCTCAGAGTTTTCTACACTCTCTGGGATTCATTCTCTTCTCTATCTATAAAACAGTGCAGTCACAGATACTCCAGAATGTTCCAGTGAGCATTAAGTGGTATATCTCATGGAAATAGTCCTAACACACAGTAGCAGTTTAATCAGTGTTAACGTTCTTTCTCTCTTTTAGCAAGAATTAGAAATGTGCCCCAGGGAAAGGTTCAATTTAGAAAATCCAAAGCTATATAATCTCTAAGAAGGGCTCTGAGAAGTAACTTCCTATGGGAAACAATGTTGACCTTCCTCTACATTCGTCTATATTGTATTTCCTTTCCTGGGCCTGAGATCCTGGAGATCTTCCACTTACTTGAATAGCAATTTGTTGAACCATCCCAGTGGCCTGAATTTAAATAGCTAAGAATCAGTTAGTACTAGCAAGTCTTACAGAAAAGAAGAGAGGGTTATTAGCTCAAGAGCATTGTTCCAAAAGGATATCCCTTCCCCTAAGCTTAGACAGCAACAGTGAACAAGGATAGCAACACAGACCTCCCAGCAATGTCCAAAATACAGAAAGCAAAGTAAAAGTTGAGACAAACAGTTAAGATATTCAGTTCACAAGCTTATCTATTCCACATGGATCTGGGTTTGGGAAGAAGCATATTTTATTCATCTTTTTCCAAAGGTCTAGACATAACTGAGCTTGTCTGGGAAACTTTGTAAATGTGAGTTCTTCCTGAAATTGTAACGTGTAAATGGATTATGGTGCCCATCACATGCTATCATGCTAGGACAGAGGAGACTATGAAAAACTTGTTTACAAAAGGAGCATGGGCAGGAGGCAAAGGTTGCAATGAGCTGAGATTGTACCATTGCACTCCAGGGCAACAGAGCAAGACTCCATCTCAAAAAACAAAAGGTTGTGGGGCATTGGATTTGATAGAGCATCACTGATTTGGTTAATCCATGCCTGACATTTCACTGGTTACTGTTAGTCATGGTGGGGAGAGGGCCATGATCTAAGATAACCTAATAAACTGAAAGAAGGGCTTCTGTTCTATAAGTGGGGAAACCATCTCTTTCTCGCAATGTTCTCAACAGATAGCACTTGCAGCCATCTTGTGACTGTGGGAAGACCTGAGCTCTGGAGCATTGGAGTCAGTCTTGAGACACACACCTGGAGACTGCCCTGCGTGTGGACTTCGGTAAGTTTAATAATATATTTCTTTATTGTTTAAGCCAGTTTTAACTGTGTGTCTTAGAATTAAAGCCAAATGTACGCTAATCGTAAAAAGTGAGATGGGAGACTACCGGTTCTCATTATAAACTTCTCCCATCAACTTTTTAAAAATAAATTCTATTGTATATATTTGAGGTATACAACACAATGTTATGAGATGGTAACATGGTCACTATAGTACAGCAAGTTAACATAGTCATCATCTCACATAGTTATCTTTTTTTACAGCAAACACAGCTAAAATCTCATTTGGCAAAAATCCTGAATACAATATTATTAACTATAATCCTCATGTTGTATATTAGATCTCTAGACTTGTTCATCCTGCATATCTGCTACCTTGTATCCTTTGAACTAAATCTTCCCATTTTCTCCCAGCCTCCATTGATTTTCTTAAAACACCATGTACTTGTATGATTTTGATTTTTAAAAAGCAGAATTTTGAGAAATCCTCATTCTTTCATCCACTGATTTTAGTAGTAGATTTTAGTCTTTTTTATGCTTCATACAAACTGAGAAGAGCTTGGGTTCTTGGAATGTCAAAAGCTAAATCAGCCAGTTGGTTTAATCTATTTAGTTTAAAAAACAATCAATTCTGTAAAAAATTTAGTCATGTTAAACCTTTTAACTCTCGCATAAGGACAAACAATACTTTAAATGTCTTCATTATTTCATGTTCTAACCAGTTGTGTGGCATTATGCAGATACGGTATATTATAACATTAGAATTTAGTGACTAGCAATGTCGTATCAAAATGTGATTAATACATCCTGCGGCCAGAATTCAATGAAGCAATTTTAAAATGCTCCAGAAATAGCAAGCACTCCTTACAAAAAAAGGGTCATATTCCCGGAAAATGTGACACAGCTAATGTCCATCAACTGACTAATGTTCATTAGCATTCAACACATTAGTAGACTGTCCTTCTGTGAGCACTTCTGTTCTTAATTTACAATGCTTTGTAGGGTAGTGGAAATAGCATGTTTTTAGAGGCCAGACATGGGCTGATATCACAGTTTGGACACCTGATAAATTGGCATCTTTGGTCAGGTTACTTGATGCCTCTAAACTTCAATTTCTTCATCCATGAAACCAAACTCATCCAATAGATTGTTGTTTAGATAAAATTTATAGGTGAAGAGCAATGTGCCGTCACGTATTAATGCATACCATTTTCCTCTCTTTCCTTTCCCCTGATTTTCCTCATTAGAAATTCTGAGAACCTCAAACATTTTTTGTTTTAACTAACAAATGTTCAAAGGGAAGAGTGAATGTAAGTGTGCCCTGACTGAAAGGAGATTCAGATATGTCTGTAAGCTGGTGAGGCCAGGCATCAGCAACCCTATTTATACAACTCTGAGGAGCCTCCTGAGAAGCCAAGCTCTGTGCCGATGGGGTCGGACACCACTGAGCATGTCCAGGGTGCTTGAAGGCTTGGACAACAGCAGTCTGATGCTGAGACATCTCAGGCACGGAGTTTATCGTCCCAGGGGAAGGTTGTTACAGTAAACGTAGATCACAGTTTTGTTTCATTTTGTTTTCCTAGTCAATATCCGAATCCTACAACAAAGGGCATATTAAAAGGCAGAAATGGTTTTTCACTGAATTCTATAACTCATTTGGAGATGAGCGTGCTGCTTGAGGTCACCTTCAGCAGACTGTGATGCAAGAAGACTAAAGGCATTCTTTCTCTTCCAAGCAATCCATCCCATGTCCCCCTCCCTGTCTTCCCCTCACTTACCCACAGTACAGTCCTGGCACTATAAGAGCTCAGAGCATTGGGTGGGAAGTCCAGCAAAAATATGGGCGTTCAACAGATGTGGAGGATCAGCAGTGGCACCAGCAGGGTACTTCTGAAAAGCAGTAGGGGAGACCTCAGTGCACAGAGTGGGACACCTGCGTCTGGGGCAAGAATGAGGGCTCATGTGTTCAGCTATGTACATGAGACCCAGGCCCCCAAAAACGCTGTGCTCCAAATGCACTGTGTTCTTTTGGGCATGAAGATATTCATAGAAAGATACATAGAAATTGTTGTAACTGATAATTTCTAAAAATATATTTATGGAAGCACATATATATCAATATAATATACCCCGAAGTTCAGTTATTTTGTGCCTGCATGAACTTTTTAGCATCTGAAAATTATGAAAAGCAGCATGTTAAATCATTTACACATTTCATTTGTACAACAGTAGCCCTCCGGGTGGGAGGTATAATTAGCCCCATGTTACAGATGAGGCTGTAAGGGTTGAAGTATTTTAAGTTAGTTCAGTCATTGAGCAGCTGAGTTGGGATTTAAACTCAGGTATTTCCAGCTATAATCCTGCGCTCCAAAGCACTCTTCAGCGTTTCTCACCTGTCAGGTCATGTGGAATTCTAGTTTACATGGATGACTGGGCCCATGTCCAGGGCCCTGGCGTGGCAGCATCATCACCACCTGGGAAACGGAGCATCCCAGGCCCCAGCCCACATCCACTGAATCAGAATTTGCATTTTAACCAGCTCCCCAGGCAATTTGTATACACATTAAGGTCTGGGAAGCACTGTTCTATGTTGTATTCATCTTCTCTGTTCAGATACCTTTCAAATACAACCATTTGGTATAAAAGCACTAGTTAACTCATTGTCTGAGATAATCGCACAGCTTTGAGGAAGGATTAGCTAATGCAAAATGTATTCATTTCTTTCTCTGACTGGACCGAGTTTACATGATATCAAAACGAATGGTTGAAAAGTGTACAATTCAGGCAAGCCAATTATCTTGTACCATAGTTGTACAAAAAGATTATTTTAAGTAAAAGTCTACATTTCAAAATAAAGCACATCATTCACAGTAGGTGTGTGAATAGCAACAACCAGCGTCTTTCTTTAAGACAAGGCCAGATGACGATTCCATGCCTGCCACGCCTTCTCCCACTGTAAGGTCAACCCAGCATGAAGTCAGACTCGCATCAACTGGTTGTAGCTTATTTGCCTAAGGAGACAGTTCCAGAATACATCATACTCATGAGACTCTGTGTCTCTAAGGATTCCAGAAATATTAAGCTTTGAATTACTTCTTTATAAAACCCAGAACAAAAAGCTGTGGATTGCTGAGTGTCTGAAGAATTTGTGGTAATTGTGGTAGAAGAAGTCATTTTTTTCATTGTTCCAGGCTTTCAGGACTGTATGACCTAAGCACATTGTAAGGGAAAACTTCAGTTAATTTGCTCCTAAGATGACAATCCATGTGAAATCTAAGGTGCATGCTTTGCAAAAGAGTTCAAAAGTTTGGTTTAAAACCCATTCCTGGATGAGAGGGAAGGAAACCAATTACCCGAGAATGGTAGTGATAATGAAGGCAATGTTATGATTCACTAAGAAGAGCCTGGGTTATGAACAATGAACTCTGTGGCATATAAATTACCTGAGAGCAGAGTTTAATGATGTGTTCTTTCTTATTAATTGCTCCTTTGGTGACATGGTCTATAAAAGTTATTTTTTCTTCACAAGAAACAAAAAGAAGTCCACCGTCTCAGCTTAGTCTTGGCAAATCTTACATATTGCTGAATTTTATGACCTTGGAGTATCTTTACCTAACCTAGCATTTATTAGTGTGAACTGAAATTTGGTTTTATATTTTTGTATGATAATCATGAGACATGATCCCATGTAGAATTTCCATTACTTGAAACAGTTCTCTACTAAATAGCGTACGTTGAATTTTATAATTTAGCACTCTGATTATGTTCACTTATTCAAGGAAAATGTTCTCATCTTTGATATTATCTCTTCTAAATCAAATCCAAGTAAAACTTATTTTGTCTAGATTAATATATTTTGGGGCATAGGCTGGGTATACATGCAGCTGCTGAAGCAGACTGTGGAGAGCAGGATATGATCATTTTGGCCACTTTCCCAAACTGTCCCAATCACAGAGACTAAATGCCAGATGGAGCGGTGCAGTGGCCACGATGAGGGGATCACAGCTCAGTCAATCAGCGGGCATAACTGACATCCATCCAGCTTCGCCAGCTGGTGGGTGAGAAGAAGTATTCACATTTACAATAATGTTTCCTACATTTCCACAGCTCCGGCCCCCCTGCCCCCAACATGTTCACGTGGGTAGTCCAGTTCATTTCAGAGGTGCCCAGCATCAGATATTTCTGAGGTTTTTAATGGGATTTATATGGGTAGCTGGAAAATCCTTAGTTCCCCAAAGTGTATAGTCCTGGGAATGTTCACTCTTTCCTCAAGAGCCTTTATGGGAGGAGGAGTGGCCTGCCTCATCTTGAAGCAGAACCACCGCATGTAGCATTTGTTTAAGACCTTCTGCTCTGGGAAACTGCCACCACCCACCCCTACCCCGCAACCCCTGGTGTTGCTCTTCTCTATTGTTCACTTGTGCCTGCCCAGAGCCCTGCCTCCTTGTCCCAATGCACCATGGTCCATGCAGTCACCAGCTTCCTCTGAGCCACCTACCTCTGGGCTGTTTCCATCTGGGTTTCTGGTGACTTTTTGGTTTTTTTCCACCCATGAGAGAACTGACTTCTCTTTCTCGTGTTCCTCTCTCTCAGGAAACATTCCCAGAGCAGAGACATGTGGGGCTCTGGCTGACAGGTTTCTCTTCTAGTTAGCAAGTCTTCTCCTTCACAAGGCATAGCCTCATACAGTATTCAAACAACTGCCCCAACACTTGAGTGTTGAGGGGATCAAAGGATGGGCTTTGCTGAGTGAAGCTTGCTCAGCAACTTTCAGAATGCATGGCCTTCTGGTAAAGGTGGAATGGAGAAAGTGGAGAATTGAACCAGACTCTGAGGCCAGTATGTTGCTTCTCACTCTCTGCTTGTTGAACTGAAGATGACTGAGACTGCAAGTTAGAGGTCACCTGACTTCTCTACCCAGTCATAGGTGAAACTAGGAGGGCAGTGAGGCATGGCTTGGCGGAAGCAGAGGAGTGAGGCAATGGCAGCTGCGTCTGAGCTTTGACTCAAAAGTGCTACCAAGTTGCACCAGTATTCATCATCCATTCACTTTGTGAATGTTGTCAGGATGACAATGGCATTTGTATTCCAGCAAGAGATTAAGTTATGAGAAACATGCTTATCTGGAATGCCTTCTTCTAATCATTCATTCATTCACTTAGTATTTATTAAGTGCCTACATTGTGTCAGGAACGTATATAGTGTGAATATATAGAGTATATATAGATAGATAGATGCTATGGACTGAATGTTCTTATCCTCCTCTCTCCCACTAAACCCCCAATAAATATGTCGAAATATAATTCTCTACTGTGACTGTATTTGGAGCTGGGATTTTGGGATGTAATTAGGTCATGAGAGCTCTGCATAGGATTAGATAATAGGACCAAAACCCTTATCAAAGAGACCCCAGAGAACTCACTTGTTCGCCTTCTGCCATGTAAAGGAACAGCAAAAAGAGCCATCCCTGAACCATGAAGCAAGTTCTCACTAGACACTGAATCTGCTGGCACCTTGATCTTGGACTTCCCTAGCTTCCAGAACTGTAAGAAATATATTTATTTTTTTATGAGTCACCAGCCCGTGGTGTTTTTGCTGTAGTAGCCTAAACATGCCAAAATACTATGTAGTACATGGACATAATATACAAAGCATATACTTTACTTTCCATGGAGCTGGATGTTAAACACACAGATAAATATATTCATACAAATTTCATGATGCTTATTAAGGAAAATAACAGGAGACAGCATAAGAAGGAAGTGAGGGTAGATCTCCCTGATTAATTATTATGCTACCTTATATAATGTTGCTATGAACTAGGCATACATATTGACTCATGTAATCCTCAAGGAAACCTTATAACATACATACTATTCATATCTCCATTTTACAGATTAGGAAACCTACAAAGATGTTAATTAATAAGCCCAAGTCATACAACCAGTAAATGGTAGATCCTGGATTTGAACCCAGTATTTGAGGCTTAAGAATGAGTAAAATAGAACTAGATGAAGAGTGTGTAGTTAGTTTTTCAAACACAGAGAACAGCATGTGTGAAGGAGGCAGTGATAGCATGGGGCATTTTAAGAGGTGAAGAAGGCCAGTGATTGTAGTGACCAAGAGAATAATCACAGGACAAGAGGTAAACTGAGGCCAGATTATGTAACATTTTTTTCCTTTAAAAATTATAATTTACACAGAGTCAGTCACATTTACAGTGTGTAGCTTTGTGAGCTTCTATATGTCCATATAGTCATGTAGCCTCCACTACAATTAAGATATAAAAGAGTTTGAGAACCTCAAAAGAATCCTTTAGCGTGCCCTGTTGTTAACAAAACTCCCCTTTACATCCTCTTAGGTTTCTTCTGACATTATGATTTGACCCTTACAAAAATGTTATAGAAAAGGGATATATAATGTGTAGTCTTTTGAGTTTGCCTTCTTTCGCTTGGTACAATGCATTTTTTTCTTTTGTTTGTTTCTTGGATTCGGGGGTATATGTGCAGATTTGTTACATGGCTATATTGCGTGATGCTGAGGTTTGAGGTACGGATGGTCCCATCACCCTGATAGTGAGCATAGTACCAAATAGGTAAGTTTTCAATGCTACTTTCCCTCCCCACACTAGTAGTTATCTATTGCTCTTATATTTATGTCCTTGTATATTCAATATTTAGCTTCCACTTATAAATGAGAACATGTGGTATTTGGTTTTCTGTTTCTATGTTAATTTGCTTAGGATAATGGCCACCAGTTGCTTCTATGTTGCTGCAAAGGACATGATTTCTTCATTCTTTTTTATGGCTGAGTAGTACTCCTTAGTGTATAAACACCACATTTTTTTATCAAACCACTGTTGATGGACACATAGGTTGATTCCATGTCTTTGCTACTGTGAATAACATGGTAATGTGCCATACAAATGCATGTGTCCTTTTGGTAGAACAATTTATTTTTCCTTAGGTATACACCCAGTAATGGGATTGCTGGGTCAAATGGTAGTTCTAAGTTATTTGAGAAATCTCCAAACTGCTGCTATCCATGGTGGCTGAACTAATTTCCATTCATACCAACCATGTATAAGCATTGCTTTTCTTCTGCATCTGTCATTTTTTGATTCTTTAGCCATTCTGACTGATGTGAGACGATATCTCATTGTGGTTTTGATTTGCATTTCTCTGACGATTAGTGATGTTGAGCATTTATTCATATGTTTGTTGGCCATTTGTATATCTTCTTTTGAGAAGTGTTTCTTCATGCCGTTTGCCCATTTTTAAGCTGGATTATTTGGTTTTTGCTTGTTGATTTGTTTAAGTTTCTTGTAGATTCGTGTTATTAGACCTTTGTTGGATGCACAGTTTGCAAATATTTTCCCCCATTCTGTAGGCTGTCTTTGTATGCTGTTGGTAATTTAGGTTGCTGTGCAGAAGCTCTTTAGTTTAATTAGGTCCCACTTGTCAATTTTTGTTCTTGCTGCAATTTGAAGTCAGGCAATGTGATGCCTCCAGCTTTGTTCTTTTTGCTTAGAATTGCTTTGGCTATTTGGATTCTTTTTTTACTTCTATATGAATTTTAGAATAGTTTTTTTCTAATTCTGTGAAAAATGATGTTGGTATTTTGATAGAGATAGCATTGAATCTGTAAATTGCTTTGGGCAATATGGCCATTTTAACAATATTGATTCTTCCAATCCATAAGCATGGAATATTTTTCCATTTATTTTTGTTTTTTCTCATTTATTTCAGCAATGTTTTATAGTTCTCCTTGAAAAGATTTTCACCTCCTTGGCTATACATCTCCTTGGAATATACCTATACTTAGATGTATTCCTAGGCATTTCTTTTCTTGTATGTCTGGCTACTGTAAATGGGATTGTGTTCTTGATAGGCTCTCAGCTAGAATGTTATTGGTGTATAGAAATGCCACTGATTTTTGTACATTTTTTATATTTGTATCTTGAAACTTTACTGAAGTTGTTTATCAGTTCCAGGATCTGTTTGGTGGAATCTTTAGTTTCCTATGTATAAAATAATATCTTCAGCAAAGAGAAGATAGTTTGACTTCTTTTCCTATTTTTGCCTAATGGTTCTGGCTAGCACTTCCAGTAGCATGTTGAATAGAAATGGTGAGAGTGAGCATCCTAATGCATTTGAAATTCATGTTGTGTGTCTCAGTAGCTTGTTGATTTTTACTGCTGAGTAGTATTCTGTGGTGTGAATGTACCTCAGTTTATTTATTCATGCAGCAGGCAAAGGACATTTGGATTATTTCTAGTTTAGAGTAATTATGAATACATCCACTATAAACATTCAAATTCAGATTTATGTGTGAGCCTAAATGTTCATTTCACTTGGGTAAATACCTAGGAATGGAATTTCTGGACCATGTGGTAAATATATATATTTGGCAACAATTTCCCAAAGTGGCTGTACATTTTGCACTCCCACTAGCAACTGATAAAAGTGTTTTTGCTTGTTTGTTTTTGTGACAGAGTTTCACTCTGTAACCCAGGCTGGAGCATAGTGGTGCAATCTTGGCTCACTGCAACCTCCTGGGCTCAGGTGAGCCTCTCACCTCAGTCTCCTGAGTAGCTGGGACTGCAGTCATCCACCACCATGCCCAGCTAATTTTTGTACTTTTTGTAGAGATGGTGTTTTGCTGTGTTGCCCAGGCTGGTCTTGAACTCCTAGGCTCAAGCAATCTGCCTGCCTTAGCCTCCCAAAGTGCTGGAATTACAGGCATGAGCCACCATGCCTGGCCAGTTATTGTAAAACAAACAAACAAACAACAAACAAAACCTGTAGCCATTGAAATAGGTGTGTAGTGGTATCTCCTTGTACTTTGTATCTCCATTTTCCAAATCAACATTTCCCTATGTTGAGCATCTTTTCAGGTACTTTTTTGATAGTGTTGTTCAGGTCTTCTGTATTCTTACTAATAATTTCCTTCCTACTTGTTCTATCAATTATGTGAACACAATCTTAAAGTCTCCAACTAAAATTGTGTATTTGTCTATTTCTCCTCATTATAAAATAGTTTTTACTTCATGTCATTTGAAACTCCTTGTTAGGCACATACACATATAGAATCATTATGTCTTTTTGGTGAAGTGAGCTTTTTAACATCATGTAATCAGCTTCCTTATCTCTCCTAAAATCCTTTGAAGTCTACTTTGTTTGATATTAATATGGTCACTTCAATTTTCTTTTGGCTAGAGATTTTTATATTATATGTGTATATATTTTCATCTTTTATATTTAATATATAATTTAATTTAAAGGCAGTTTCTTATAGACACTGTATAGTTTTGGGTCTTGCTTTTTAATCCAATTTGATAATCTCTTTTAATTGGTATGTTTAGAACATTTATATTTAATGCAATTATTAATATGTTTGTAACAAAATGGACTACTTGTTTCTACTTTCAAAAATTATTTCTCTTATAATGTCTTCTTTTGAACTGAATATTGTTATAATTTTATTTCCACTATTGGCTTATACATTTTAATCTTTTTAGAGATTGCCATAGGGTTTACAATATACAAATTTAATTAATCATAGTCTACCTAATATTTTACCACTTCAAGTATAATATTTGAATGTTACAATCATATACTTCTAATTTTTCCTTCCCATCCTTTGTGCTACTTTATATATACTATAATATATTTTAAGTGTGTACAACAGTTGTTATTTGGTAGCCATGATTGGTTTCCAGACCTCCCATGGGTATCAAAATCCATGGATGCTCAAGTTCCTTTGCACAAAATGGTATAGTATTTGCATATAGCCTACTTGCATCCTCTTATATACTTTATTTTTATTTTATTTTTTAATTTACTTTAGGTGCATACTATATCTGGCATTTCTCCCTATGTTATCCCTCCCCACCATCCCCATCCCCTGCTGTCTCTCCCTTACCCCCTGACAAATGCCCCCAGTGTGTGATGCTCCTCTCCCTGAATCCACATGTTCTCATTGTTCAACACCCACCTATGAGTGAGAACATGTGGTGTTTGGCTTTCTGTTCTTGTGTCAGATTGCTGAGAATGATGATTTCCAGATTCATCCAAATCCCTACAAAGGAAATGAACTCATTGTTTTTTATGGCTGCATAGTATTCCATGGTGTATATATGTACCACATTTTCTTTGTCCAGTCTATCATTGATGAGCATTTGGGTTGGTTCCAGGTCTTTGCTATTGTACACAGGGCTGCAGTGAACATATGTGTGCATGTGTCTTTATAGTAGAACGATTTATAGTTCTTTGGGTATATACCCAGTAATGGGATTGCTGGGTCAAATGGAATTTCTATTTCTAGATCCTTGAAAATTGCCACACTGTCTTTCACAATGGTTGAACTAATTTACACTCCCACCAACTGTGTAAGAGTGTTCTTATTACTCCACATCCTCTCCAGCATCTGTTGTCTCCAGATTTTTTAATGATCGCCATTCTAATTGGCATGAGATGGTATCTCAGTGTGGTTTTGATTTGCATTTCTCTAATGACCAGTGATGATGAGCATTTTTTCATATGTTTGTTGGCCTCATATATGTCTTCTTTTGAAAAGCGTCTGTTGATATCCTTTGCCCACTTTTGAATGGGGTTGTTTGTTTTATTTTTTATTGTAAATCTGTTTTACTTCTTTGTAGATTCTGGATATTAGCCCTTTGTCAGATGGGTAGATTGCAAAATTTTCTTCCCATTCTGTTGGTTGCCGATTCACTCTATTGATGGTTTCTTTTGCTGTACAGAAGCTCTGGAGTTTAATTAGATCCCATTTGTCTATCTTGGCTTTTATTGCCATTTCTTTTGGTGTTTTAGTCATGAAGTCCTTGCCTATGCCTATGTCCTGGATGTTTTTGCCTAGTTTTCTTCTAGTGAATTTATGGTGTTAGGTTTGATAGTTAAATCTTTAATCCATTTGGAGTCAATTTTAGTGTAAAGTGACAGATAGGGGTCCAGTTTCTGCTTTCTGCACATGGCTAGCCAGTTTTCCCAACACCATTTATTAAACATGGAGTCTTTTCCCCACTGGTTGTTTTTGTCGGGTTTGTCAAAGATCAGATGGTTGTAGATGTGTGGTGTTGCTTCTGGGGCCTCTGTTCTGTTCCATTGGTCTATGTCTCTGTTTTGGTACCAGGACCATGCTGTTTTGATTACTGTAGCCTTGTAGTATAGTTTGAAGTCTGGCAGTGTGATGCTTCCAGCTTTGTTCTTTTTGCTTTTAGGATTGTCTTGGCTATGTGGGCTGTCTTGTGATTCCATATGAAGTTTGAAGTGGTTTTTTCCAGTTGTGTGAAGAAGGTCATTGGTAGCTTGATGGGGATAGCATTGAATCTATAGATTACTTTGGGCAGTATGGCTATTTTCATAATATTAATTCTTCCTAACCATGAGCATGGAATGTTTTTCCATCTGTTTGTGTCCTCTCTTATTTCGTTGAGCAGTGGTTTATAGTTCTCCTTGAAGAGGTCCTTTACATCCTTTGTTAGCTGTATTCCTAGGTATTTTATTCTCTTTGTAGCAGTTGTGAATAGGAGTTCACTCTTGATTTGGCTCTCTCTTTGTCTGTTGTTGGTATATAGGAATGCTTGTGATTTCTGCACATTGATTTTGTATCCTGAGATTTTGCTGAAGTTGCTTATCAGTTTGAGAAGATTTTGGGCTGAGACAATGGGGTCTTCTAGATATACAATCATGTCATCTGCAAATAGAGACAATTTGACTTCCTCCTTTCCTAATTGAATACTCTTTATTTCTTTTTCTTGCCCGATTGCTCTGGCTAGGACTTTCAATACTATATTGAATAGGAGTGGTGAGAGAGGGCATCCTTATGTAGTGCCTAATTTCAAAGGGAATTCTTCCACCTTTTGCCTGTTTAGTATGATATTGGCTGTAGGTTTGTCATATATAGCTTTTATCATTTTATGATACGTTCCATTGATACCTAGTTTATTGAGAGTTTTTAGCATGAAGGGCTGTTGAATTTTGTTGAAGGCCTTGTCTGCCTCTATTGAGATAATCATGTGGTTTTTGTCTTTGGTTCCATTCATGTGATGGATTACATTTATGGATTTGAGTATGTTGAACCAGCCTTGCATCCTCAGGATGAAGCCTACTTGATTGTGATGGATAAGCTTCTTGATGTGCTGTTGCAGTCTGTTTGCCAGTATTTTATTGAAGATTTTTGCATTGATGTTCATCATGGATATTGGTGTGGAGTTTTCTTTTTCAGTTGAGTCTCTGCCTGGTTTTGGTATCAGGATGATGTTGGTCTCATAAAATGAGTTAGGGAGGATTCCCTCCTTTTGTATTGTTTGATACAGTTTCAGAAGGAATGGAACCAGCTCCTCTTTGTACATCGGTAGAATTCGGCTGTGAACCCATCTTCACCTGGACTTTTTTTTTTTTTTTTTTGA
>PVKV010037400.1:0-14830 GCA_004027835.1 Alouatta palliata
AAAAAAAAAAAAAAAAAAAAAAAAGAAGCACTAAACAAGGAAAGGAACAACCAGCCACTCCAAAAACATACCAAATGGTAAAGAGCATCGACACAATGAAAGAACTGTGTCAACTAATAGGCAAAACAGCCAGCTAGCATCAAAATGGCAGGATCAAATTCACACATAACAATATTAACCCTAAATGTAAATGGGCTAAATGCCCTGATCAAACGACACAGACTGGCAAATTGGATAAAAAGTCAAAACCCATCAGTGTGCTGTATTCAGGGAATCCATCTCACGTGCAAGGACACACATAGGCTCAAAATAAAGGGATGGAGGAAGATTTACCAAGCAAATAGAGAGCAAAAAAAGACAGGAGTTGCAATCCTAGGCACTGATAAAATGGACTTTAAACAAACTAAGATCAAAAGAGATAAAGAAGGGCATTACATAACGGTAAAAGGATCAATGCAACAAGAAGAGCTAACGATCCTAAATATATATGCAGCCAATACAGGAGCACCCAGATACATAAAGCAAGTTCTTAATGACCTACAAAGACACTTAGACTCCCACACAATAATAGTGGGAGACTTTAACACTCCACGGTCAATATTAGACAGATTAATGAGACAGAAAATTAACAAGGATATCCAGGACTTGAACTCAGATCTGGACCAAGCAAACCTAATAGACATCTACAGAACTCTCTAGTCCAAATCCAAAGAATATACATTCTTCTCAGCACCACAGCTTATGTACTCTAAAATAGACTATATAATTGGAAGTAAATCACTCCTAAGCAAATACAAAAAACAGAAATCGTAACAAACAGTCTCTCAGACCACAGTGCAATCAAATTAGAACTCAGGATTAAGAAACTTTCTCAGAACTGCACAACTTCATGGAAACTGAACAACTGGCTCTTGAATGTTGACAGGATAAACAATGAAATGAAGGCAGAAATATAGATGTTCTTCAAAACCAACTAGAACAAATACACAATGTATGAGAATCTCTGAGACACATTTAAAGCAGTGTCTAGAAGAAAACTTATAGCAACAAATGGCCACATGAGAAGCATATAAAATCAATACCCTATCATCAAAATTGAAAGAGCTAGAGGAGCAAGATAAAAACAACTAAAAACCTAGCAGAAGACAAGGAATAACTAAGATCACAGCAGAACTGAAGGAGATGGAGACACAAAAAGAACTTCAAAAAAAAAATCAATAAATCCAGGAGCTGGTGTTATGAAAAGATCAACAAAATATACAGAACCCCTAGCCAGATTAATAAAAAAAGAAAGAGAAGAATCAAATAAATGCAATAAAAAACAATAAAGGGGATATCACCACTGATTCCACAGAAATACAAACTACCATCAGAGACTACTACAAACAACTCTACGCACATAAACCAGTAAACCTGGAAGAAATGGATAAATTCCTGGACACTTGCATCCTCCCAAGCCTAAACCAGGACAAGTTGAAACCCTGAACAGACCAATAACAAGGGCTGAAGTTGAGGCAGCAATTAATAGCCCACCAACCAAAAAAAAGCCCAAGTCCAGATGGGTTCACAGCCGAATTCTACCAGACATATAAAGAAGAGCTGGTACCATTCCTTCTGAAACTATGCCAAACAATCCAAAAAGAGGAAATCCTTCTCAAATCATTTTATGAGACCAATATCATCCTGATAAAAAAAACCTGGCAGAGACTCAACAGAAAAAGAAAACTTCAGGCCAATATCCATGATGAACACAGATGCAAAAATCTTCAATAAAATATGAGCAAAGGGATTGCAACAGCACATCAAAAAGCTTATCCATCACGATCAAGTAGGCTTCATCCCAGGGATGCAAGGCTGATTTAACATATGCAAGTCTACAAATGTAATCCACCACATAAACAGAACCAAAGACAAAAACCACATGATTATCTCAAGAGATGCAGAGAAGGCCTTCGACAAAATTCAACAGCCCTTTATGCTAAAAACTCTCAATAAACTAGGTATCAGTGGAATGTATCACAAAATAATAAAAGCTATTTACAACAAACCAACAGCCAATATCATACTGAATGGGCAAAAACTGGAAGCATTCCCTTTGAAATCTGGCACTAGACAAGGATGCCCTCTCTCACCATTCCTATTCAATATACTATTGGAAGTTCTAGCCAGAGCAATCAGGCAAGAAAAAGAAATAAAGGATATTCAATTAGGAAAGGAGGAAGTCAGATTGTCTCTATTTGCGGACAACATGAATGTATATTTAGAAAACCCAACTGCCTCAGCCAAAAATCTCCTGAAACTGATAAGCAACTTCAGCAAAGTCTCAGGATACAAAATCAATGCGCAGAAATTACACACATTCTTATACACCAATAACAGACCAACAGAGAGCCAAATCAAGAGTGAACTCCCATTCACAATTGCTACAAACAGAATAAAATACCTAGGAATACAACAACAAAGAGTGTAAAGGACCTCTTCAAGGAGAACTATGAACCACTGCTCAGTGAAATAAGAGAGGACACAAACAGATGGAAAAACATTCCATGTTCATGGTTAGGAAGAATCAATATACTGAAAACGGCCATACTGCCCAAAGTGATTTATAGATTCAATGCTATCCCCATCAAGCTACCTATGACCCTCTTCACAGAACTGGAAAAAAGCACATAAACTTCATACGGAAGCAAAAGAGAGCCTGCATAGCCAAGACAATCCTTAGCAAAAAGAACAAACCTGGAGAAATCACGCTACCCTACTTCAAACTGTACTATAAGCCTACAGTAATCAAAACAGCATGCACTGGTACCAAAACAGAGATATAGACCAATGGAACAGAAGAGAGGCCTCAGAGGCAATGCCACACATCTACAACCATCTGATCTTTGACAAACCTGATAAAAGCAAGCAATGGGGAAAGGATTCCATATTTAATAAATGGTGTTGGGAAAACTGGCTAGCCATGTGCAGAAAGCAGAAACTGGAGCCCTTCCTGACACCTTACACTAAAATTAACTCCAGATGGATTAAAGACTTAAACATACGACCTAACACCATAAAAACCCTAGAAGAAAACCTAGGCAAAACCATTCAGAACATAGGCGTAGGCAAAGACTTCATGGCTAAAACACCAAAAGCATTGGCAACAAAAGCCAAAATAGACAAACGGGACCTAATTAAACCCCAGAGCTTCTATACAGCAAAAGATACAATCATTAGAGTGAACTGGCAACCAACAGAATGAGAAAAAATTTTTGCAATCTACCCATCTGACAAAGGGCTAATATCCAGAATCTGCCAAGAAATAAAACAGATTTACAAGAAAACGACAAACAAATCCATTCAAAAGTGGATGAAGGATATGAACAGACACTTTTCAAAAGACGACATATATGAGGCCAACAAACATATGAAAAAATGCTCATCATCATTGGTCACTAGAGAAATGCAAATTAAAACCACATTGAGATACCATCCCATGACTGTTAGAATGGCGATCATTAAGAAATTTGGAGACAACAGATTCTGGAGAGGATGTGGAGTAATAGGAACACTTTACACTGTTGGTGGGAGTGTAAACTAGTTCAACCACTGTGGAAGACAGTGTGGTGATTCCTCAAGGACCTAGAAATAGAAATTCCATTTGACCTAGCAATCCCATTACTGGGTATATACCCAAAGGATTATAAATCGTTCTATTATAAAGACACATGCACACGTATGTTCACTGCAGCACTGTTTACAATAGCAAAGACTTGGAACCAACTCAAATGCCCATTGACTAGACGAGAAAAATGTGGCACATATACACCATGGAAAACTACGCAGCCATAAAAAATGATGAGTGCGTGTCCTTTTTAGGGACATGGATGAATCTGGAAACCATCATTCTCAGCAAACTGACACAAGAGCAGAAAATCAAACACCACCTGTTCTTACTCGTAGGCGGTGTTGAACACTGAGAACACATGGACACAGGGAGGGGAGTATTACATACTGGGGTCTGTTGTGGGGGGACTAGGGGAGGGACAGTAGGGGGTCAGGAGGTTGGGGAGGGATAACCTGGGGAGAAATGCCAGATATAGGTGATGGGGGGATGGAGGCAGCAAATGACCTTGCCACGAATGTACCTATGCAACAATCCTGCATGATCTGCACATGTACCCCAGAACCTAAAGTACAATAAAAAAATTAAGTAAAAAAACAGTAATTCTTCAGGTATCATTTAAAAATACTTATTGAGCAACTACTGTATGCTAAGTACAATTTTAAACATTAGGTTTAATAAAGTTAATGAAATAAAATCTCCATTGAGCTTTCTAAAAGGGAATAAAGACAATAAACAAACAAATATGTAAATATGCATAAATGTAGACTATCAGGTTATAATCCGTGGTCTGAAAAAAATGAAGCAAAGTAGAAAAATAGAGTGGGCTCCAGATTGGGAGGGCATTCTTTTATAAAGAGGGCAGTTAGAGAGGTCTAACCACCTCAGATAAGGTTCCATTTGAGCAAAGAACTAAAGTAGGAAAACAAATGATGTAGATATCAGGGATAGAAGGGAAAGGAAAACATTTCATGCAGAGGGAAGAGTAAGTGCAAGGGCACTTGGGAAAGGCAGTACTCAGTACACCTGAGAAACAGCAAAATGAGGCAGCAGAGGTCAAGCAAGAAGAACGGTAGGGAATTAACCTGAGAGGTCTTTATGTTGGTATTTTTAGTTTATGTCAAAGATTTTGGATTGCATTCTGAATGAGATAGGAATTCAGAAGAGGATTTTTGAACATAAGACTGGCATGATCTGTTTTTAAAGTATCATTCTGAATGCTGTAGTAGAAAAGCCTGGGAGTCAGGAGGGGAACAGAAATACTGTTTAGAAGATTATTGCAATAGTGCAAATGAGAGATGATGGTGGCTTCGGACCAGGTTGGAGAAATGGAATGATTCTGAATATATTTAGAAGACAGAGCCAACAGAATTTCCTAATGGAATGATGTGGTTTGTTAGACAAATATCTTCATTAGGGAATGTTTGTTAAATTTGACCAATCCTGAGAAGAGGAAGGTAAAGGAAAGAGGCAGTGTGAGACAGCATGGGAACAGAGGAATCAAGAGCTGTGCTCTGAACAAGTCTACTTTGAGATGTCTGACATGCAGGTAGAGACGTGGTGTAGGGAGATAAAACAAGAGTCATTAGTAGAGAGGAGAACATAAGATTGGACGCATGAACTTGGAAATCAGCCTCTATTTGTTTACATCACAGAAATGGGGGAGATTACATAGTGAGTATACACAGAGGCAGAGGACTGAACTCTGGGCACTCCAGTGTTTAGCCAAAATAAGTAAAAAAGAGGTGATCCTCTATCACTAATGTCCTTTGCTGTGCTGTGTCTTCTACCTTTCATGTTCAGGGCAGAAAGGTGCTCCTCTCCCTCTGCCATCCAGGAGCTACGATGCGCTCCTCTACTTCTGGTGTTCAGGTAGGCAAGATTTTAGAATGGTACGGTCATTTGGGTCAAATGCAGCTGAATGGTAGCTTAGGAGAAGGAATGAAAATCACGGATTAAATTTGGCAATCAGGTGGTCATTCAAGACATTGACATGATCAATTTTAGTAGAGTAATGGAGACCAAAGTGAAGGAATAGCAGAAACGTGAAGAGGAAATACATAAATTTTTATGGGAGATCGACTATAAAAAGCATCAGGAAATAAGGTGGAGTAAAACATGGATTTGGGCAGAGAAAATGATAACAACATTTTTAACTTTTAATTTTGAAATGACTATAGCCTCACAAGATGTTGCAAAATGATTACAGAGATCCCACATGCTCTTCACTTTAGCCTCATGGTCACATGAAAGATTTAACAATAAGACATATTACATTTTTGTTTTCTTATGAGAATTACTCAGTGTATTAGAGAAAATAGATACTACAGGATAAATCACGCCATGAGGACATTTGGTAGGTGAAGGAATAAGGTTCTGTCAGACTGCTTCTATTTCTTCACATGCTCAGCTTCTTATTTAATAGAGGAATGAGGGCTTATCTGATGAGAACTCATTCATTCCACCAACAGACACCATATATATCATATTTTTCCACTAGGAACAATGTCATGTTCATATTTGAGTCGAACTCTTTCACTTCTGCACCAAGTCTTACCCCTCAGTTTGGAAATTAATGTGCAGGTGACCTTGTGGCCCTGCATGATCATAGGTGGCAGCTGTGGCTGTAGATGACAGAAATTCAGAACTCGGGGGCATTCTATGGAGAAGGAAGAAACAAGCTTCTGGAAGCAGCAACACGGAAGAACATTAATTCTCTCCCCACCCAGTCTCACCTGTATGTAGGTATGAGAGGAAATAAATTATTTTTCTGCCAAAACAATGTCCTTAAGGGGCAGTCAGACTTTAGTATGAGAAAATAAGGATACTGTCACAGAGGAAGGTGAGGATATAGGGATTTTACTCAGGAAAAGTCACCTTTCATAGGAACAATAAAAGGGCTCACAGATGTCCCTTTCTGAGCAATGGCTCACACCTGTAATCCCAGCACTTTAGAAGGCTAAGGCGGGCAGATCACTTGAGGCCAGAAGTTTAACCAGCTTGGCCAACATGGTGAAACCCTCTCTACTAAAAATAAAAAAGTTAACCAGGTATGGTGGCGTGTGCCTGAGTAGTTCCAGCTACTCAGGATGCCGGGGCAAGAGAATCCCTTGAATTCAGGAGGCAGAGGTTGCAATGAGCCAAGATCATGCCACTGCACTCCAGCTTGGGTGATAGAGCAAGACTCCACTTCAAAAAAAAAAAAAAAAGGGCAAAACCTAGCTCAGAGAGTCAAAGGGTTTAAAACTAAGTTAGATTAGGGAGAGTATAGAGCCTTATGGGGGAGATTATAGGCCAAAGATATGATCTGGGAATCTTGGGCTTCATATGAAACCTGAAATAATTTGGGATAAGGGGAATAATAAGATTAATCCTGATTGTATCTTGAAATAAGAAGGAAAATCAAATCTAATTATAAGTTTCTTCTGAGGACTAAATATTTTTGGCAATCTAAGTGAGAAAGTGGAAATATTAATGGGGTGAAAATGAGCTCAGTCAAAATGGGTTGCTTTTGTCCATCTTCGCCCAACTTTGCAAGTGTGAATATGGAAGATACATGAGAAATGGACAGAGAGAATTTAGTGTATGTCAAATTAGAAATCACTGCTATCCTTAATAAAAAACTATTTATTCTGAGTAAGTCGATTCCGAATTTGTCTCATTTTTTGGCCTGAGATGAACTAGAGCTTACTGTTTTGTAGTATTTAAGATAAGGTTTACTCAGCATATTATTAGTACAAATAATATTGCAGGTGTTTAACTTAAAAGGATTCTTTCAGTGACATTTGCATATGAATGTGTTAAAGTGATCCTATTAGTTACAAATGAGTCATTTGTTATAAATATATGATAAGAGGACATTTTCACACAGTAAAATCCTGTTTATAATATATTCCAAAAATGTATGCCTCTATAAAAGTAAAAACTCATGCTTATTCTAGTAGGAAATGTTATTCTGAATTTTGCCTCAATACTAGAAAACTTAATTTTGTGCCCAGTTATATAATCTCAGCTAACAGTAGTATCTACTCCTTCTTCCTTTATAGTCTTAGTTCTATGGAATACCTAAATGTTTAGTTAACCTGTAAACCACCTCCAGATGATTTCAAAGAAAAGGGAAGCAGCATGTTTTGATAACAAAAAAATCCTACATGGAAATTTCTCTGATTCAGCCATTAACTAGCTATCAAACCTCCATCAAATCACTTTACCAAATTAAATATAAGTTACTTATAGAGATGGAACTAAATAATCTTTTGAAGTTTCTTTCAGCTGTAAATTCTATGGTCATTAAGTCTTAAATTATCAATAACCTAAGTTTTGTGTGTTTTAACATGAAAATTTCTACATGAAATTTCTCATGATCATATTAAAAATCTGAATCAAGATCAATAATTTAAATTAATAAGCACTTACCGTTTTGTTTTCTTGTTTGTTTTTAGAGACAGGGTCTCGCTGTGTTGCCAAGGCTGATCACAAACTCTGGTGCTGAAATGATCCTGCCACCTCAACCTCCTGTGTAGCTCGGACTAAAGGTGTGCACCACTGTGTCCAGCCAACATTTAATCATTTAATAGCACATTAAGGGAACTTATTAAAAGTGAATGGTATACAAAGACAGAGAGACACTGACTATCATACTATCTTCTTTATTACATGGATCTTTTGAAACATCTTTCTAATTGAAAAATAAATGCATATTGATTATCGAAAATTTACAAAATAAAGACAAAAATTTTATCACCAATTCCAACAATCATTAATTATATATAATACATACAGTATTAATATAAATATATATTTATATATTATCTATACATTATGCATAGATAAATATATATTTATATTATAAATATATTAAAATTCTATATTTCAATGTTAAAATATATACATATTCATAGAATTCATATTCATAGACTAGAAACAAGTGTGTATATTCATAGACAAGATACCAATGTGCAGAATATTCTTCTTTCTAGGAATATATATTAAGAAATTGTTATCCAGCTGAATATATTGTTTCTTAAGATGTTTTATTCTCCCCTTAGATATTAAACATTTCAATATTATTAGAAGTACATATTTTTGAAAAGATAATTTTAATTTTTATCTGTAGCCATTAAGGAGTAACTGTTAATTTTCTTCACAGAAAATGATTAGAAAACTGGATTAAACATGAAACCACTGTTTATAGGCATCAAAGAAGCACCACAAGATTAAGAGAGGGGAGAGAAACATGAGCCCTAATATTGCCCTGGCTTTCTGGTTGGAGTGAAGCCCAAACAGAACATGTCTCATGTAACAGAGGACACAGAAATCAGAGTCTGGGGAAGTCAACATAGCTGGAACTCAAAAGGCAGAGTACCAGAAAAGAGGTACAGGAAAAGGAAATACAGAACTATGCACAGAGTTAAGGCTTTGGCTGAACACTAAGCTGAGCATGAATAAGGAGAGACTCCATGATTTTGGAAAAAGAACTATCAGGGAAGTAACAACCACTGGGAGTTGCTGAAACAGGACTGGAAATTGTTTCAGTTCTGACCAAAGTGAAAACTACTTAATTAAATCCCAGTGCATTCAGTAAAGACTCCAAAAAGGAAATCTTAGTAGGGATAAACTAGCTCTAATGTAAAGACTGCTATAGAATCTGTCTAACAGAGCTAAAAAATAAGCTTTGAAAATTAGATAGACCTTTAAGTAATGTAATGTAGCTGCCTACCAAACAAACAAACAAAAAATCTAGATCTTTAAAAGAGAACAACATGCATGCCATCAACAATATATTTATAATTTCTAGCATTTGACCAAAAACCACCAGACATATGAAGAAAACAGGACTCATTGTAAACAGAAGAAAAATATCAGTCACTAGAAATACACTCAAATATCATGAAATAAACAATTTTTAGAAATAACTTAAAGGATTTAAAGAAAAAATAAACGAGGAGTAAAATGAAAAATTAAAAAAAAATCAGAAAGAACCACTAGAGCTAAAAAAATGTAGTACTTAAAAAATATACTGGATAGAATTAATAGGAGATTAGACATTTGAGAAGAAAATGTCAGTTAATTTGGAGATATTACAATAGAAACTTTCTACCTTTTTAAGAATAAAAGGTGAACTGGAGAAAATTAACAGAGATTTCATGAGCTCTGGAACAATATCAAGTGGTCTGAATTTACTTACTCATATCAAGAATGAAAGAGAGGACATCACTACAGAAAATATAGGCATTTAAAGTTTAATAGATACTGTGAACAAATATACGCCAATAAGTTTGACAACTTAGATAAACAGATTGCTGAATGATACAAATTATCAAAACTGACAAATAGGAAATAGAAACTTTTAACAGCTCCACATCTGTGAGAGAAACAGAATTTGTAATATAAACTTTTCTTCGAGTTAAGTTCTAATTCAGGTAGATTGACTGTCTGAATTCTACGAAACATTTACATAGTACACAGATCTTTCACAAACCCTTTCAGAAATCAGGAGAGAATAAAACAATTCTCAACTTTTTTTCTCTAATAAGAAAAACAGAGGGAAACATTAAAAGAAAATAAAATTAGGAGTAGACATCAACAAAATGGCAGAATAAGAGGTAACCTATTCATATCCCCAAACAACAACAAACTTTTACACTTATCCACAGACAAAAGTCTCTTTGCTGGAGCCTTAGAATTGAGACTGGAAGTTGTGAAATCTTGGTGGATCTCAAGATCTAAAAGTGTCATTTTGAGAATGCAGACTAACACCCAGTTGGCTGATCTACCAGTTGCGCTCTTTGGTTCAAGTCTGAAAACAGCCTCATTCCCCAAAAGGCTTGGCTACAGCCCCATATGGCTGTAGCCCCAAAACCATCAGTCAAGGGGTCCAGGAGAAACTGCACACACTAGTACCTTGGTGGAGAGGCTTATCTTCCCACTGACATCAGTCTCGGCAGTCAATGTGAAATTTCCTCTGTAGCTTGGCTCCAGCCCCGCTCAGCTGAGGTCCCAGCTCAGAACTGCTAACATAAGGACCTAGAGGGAGATATGACTATATCTCTCAGCTCAAGAGCCTGAGCCTGCATGATGGGCTTGCCAACCTCCGTCCCACAACAGATCTTGAGTGCGCCTAGTCTTAGTTTCAGTCCTTCCTGTTGCAGTGAAGAAACAATCCTATCAGTGCACAAACATGCTGAGAAATGCATACCCACACCCATCTAAGCCAACAATATTGGCTCACCACTGTCATCTCACAGAAGACCCCAAGGTAGCGCAATCTCAGCTTTGGCCCTCCCACAGCAGTTGGATAACTATACCATCTGTTTAAGAACTTCCTGGGAGAAACATGCCCCTCTGAACCAATGAAACTGGGCTCTCCAACCTCCCTCCCAAAACAGATTTTGAGGTGGCCCAGTTCTCAATTCTGGCCCCACTTATAGAAATTTACTGAAAAACACATGTTTATCTGAGTCAATGAAATACGCTTGCCAGAAACTATCACACAGCAGGTCTTGCGGGGTCCTAGTCTCAGCTTTGGCCCTTCTTGTTGTAGTCAACGAAAGACCCCTACTTGTGCAGGGTGCTGCTGGGAGACAAATATCCATGTGAACCAACAAGATGGGCTCACCAGCCTCTATCTTACACCAGATCCTGAGGGGGTGCAGCCTCAACTCCATCCCCTCTGCTGCAGTCAGGGATCTATCACCTGTATAGGGCCTGCTGGGAGGCACATGTGTCTGGGCCACCAGGACACTCTCTTGGGCACAGGTCTGTTACTAGCTTTTCCACACAGCCCCAGTACAATCTTTGGGTCTTCCCTAGGTACATTCAGGCTAGAGAGCCACATCCACCTTGGAACCCTTGCAAGACTCACAACAAGCCCGGGATTAGAGCACCCTCTAGTGCTAAGACAACTGCAGTTATCACATGCTCAGAGAATAGTTACCACAGGCTCAGAGATCTGCTTGGAATCTCTGAAAGGCCCTCTGAATAAGGACTGGCATAAACAAGGCCAGACTGTGAAGACAGAAGTAAATATCTAATCCTTCAATGTGCAGACATTGTCAGATGTCTACAAACATCAGAAACATCCAGGGGCTATGACCTCACCAAATGAAAGAAATAAAGCACCAGGGACTAATCCAAAAGTGATAGAGATCTCAGATATCTCCAAGAAAATAGCTGTTTTAAGGAAGCTCAATGAACTTCAATAAAACACAAAGAAACAATTCAGAAATTTATCAGATAAAATTAACAGACATTGAAATAAAAAAAAAACACAGAAATTGTGGAGTTAAAATATATAATGGATGAAATGAAATAAAAAGTATGATAGCATCAACAGCAGAAGAAAGAATCAATGAGCTTGAAGTCAGGCTATTTGAAAATACATGGAGAAGAAAAAAAGAATAAAAAGAAAGAAGGCTTATGGAATCTATGAGACAACATCAAAAGAGCATGTAGTCAGGAAGAGAAAGTTGCAGAAGGTATAAAAAGCTAAATCAAAGAATACCAGAAAACTTTCCAAACCTAGATAAATATATAGATATTCAGGACAGAAAGGTCAAAGGTCACCAATTAGATTGAACCCTATATTAACTCGTTCTCACACTGCTACAAAGAATTAGCTGAGACGGGATAATTTATAAAGAAAAGAGGTTTAATTGACTCATAGTTCCACATGGCTGGGGAGGCCTCAGTAAACTTACAATCATGGCAGAAGGCACCTCTTCACAATGGCAGCAGAAAGAATGAGTGCAGGAGTATTAATAAATTTAATGGGTATGTTTAACATTTAATGGTAACTGCCATAAGCTTGTTTAGGAGCAAACTTTCTAAACTGTCAGAGAAAATATCTGTGTTTGTAATGCAGGTGTGGAGAGGGTATATTAGTCTGTTCTCACACTGCTATAAAGAACTGCTCGAGACTGGGTAATTTATAAGGAAAAGAGGTTTAATTGACTCACACTTCTGCATGGCTGGGGAGGCCTCAGCAAACAATCATGGCAGAAGGGGAGGCAGGCATATCTTACATGGTGACAGGCAACAGAGAGTGCATGGAGGAGGAACTGTCCAACACTTATAAAGCCATCAGATCTTGTGAGAACTCACTATCACAAAAACAACATGGTGGATATTGTCCCCATGATCCAACCACTTCCCATCAGGTTCTTCCCTTAACACCTGAGCATTATGGGGATTAAAATTCAAAATGAGATTTGAGTGGGGACACAGAGTCAAATCATATCAGAGGATATGAACCCTTTCTTTCCCATCATAACAATCATGGCTCACACTTCTATACCGAAACAGCTTAACAAGAAAGAGCACACCGAGATTTATTTAATCAAAGTTTTACGTGACACAAGAGTATTCCGACTTGAAGACCCAGAGACCTTGGGTAAATTATCCATTTTTATGCTCTAGGTTCAATGGAGCATGGACAGAGTGCACAAATATGACTGGACACAAAGGATATGAGCTAATGCTAATAGACTCAGTGCGGAAACTTAGCAAGGCTGGATTTTTCTTGGCCTCTCTGTGCAGCATTTATTTCCTCCTGAGTTTGGGGCAGGACTCTTTCTGAAATAGGGGTTTATAACCTTTATCAAACCATGTAGGCCAGAGAATTTCTCCATGGCCAGTTCTTACAAAGAAAAGTAGGAGAACGTTACAGAAAGATTTTTAGATTTATGGCTGGCTTTGGGGAAAAGGGGTTCTAGTTTCTATGACTGACATTAATGAAGAAGGATTCTAGTATCTATGGCTAGCCTCAGGGGAGAATGAAGGGTGAGAAACAGGAGGGCAGGACAAGGTCAGAGGAAAACTTGGCCTCTAAGGTTGCTTCTGAGGCCTTTACTTTGGGCTATCATTTCCTGAGCTCCAACAGTAACCATAGACAGAAAACAGTGGGAAGGGGAAGTAGTAGTAAGAAAGCACAGAAAAAGTGTATAAGTGTAATATATCAGTAATTTAAATGTCTAAAAATACTTAAAGAGATTTCTCTATACAATATTAACAAGAGACACACCATATAGCAATAGAAGTTAGAACTAAAAGAACAAAAACTCAGAAAATAGTAATAAACCATATAGCATTATTAATGTGGTATAAAATAAAACCAATGGAGAAAGATCTTATCACAGGAAGAATATTTCACAATACAAATCTTGAATTTTTCAGTTTTCTTTTGAATATACCTTATTTGCTTATGATTTATAATTCTATTAAAGTAAAAAGAAAAACGCATAAGTATAACACAAATAAAGCATAGAATACAAGGCCATTAAATAGTTCACAGCATGTTTCCCTAAATCTCAGTCATTCAGCCCGAAACTTCCATTTGGAGGATACCAACATTCTGGTTGGTATTTTACGTCTTTATTTTAGGATAAGCATTCCTCCCCTTCTTTAGGGGTACTGTCCAAAGAAAGGCATGCCCATTTCACCCCCAACAGATCTCTTAGCACCTCAGTTTATGTATCTTCATAAAAATTTAATATGATTTTAGTTTATTCCAAGAACAATAAGTAGTCAAGTATGATTTCATCTCATATATAGGGTATGTGTATATATATATGCTTGAGCTGGACATGAGAAGCTAACAGCATAATTGGGAATGAGGGGAAAGCTAAGTTATAGATATTACCTAGAGTCTAAACAAACTTAATAGGTACATTTAACATTTAATGGTGTGTGTGTGTGTGTGTGTGTGTGTGTGTATAGCATTTATATGAGATGTTTCTGCTAATGTAATATATATATATATATATTACAAAATAATCATGTTCTAACAAATATGACACTGAACATAATAGTGTTCCAGAGAAAGACAGGGTTGAGGACAACCCATCCAGACTTCCGAAACTTTTTATTCAGAGTACTCCCATAAATAATGGCACCTTAAAAATATTCAAGCATACTTGAAAAAGAAAACATGTTAAATTCCACCCCCCCAAAAAATTATTGAATATAGGACTTTATCTTTGGGAGAAGAAAAAGACAGGTAGAGCTAGAGAGGACAGTAGGGAATCACTGAAGCTGCAAAGTTCTGGAGATGAGGGCAAAATGCATTTCTTTCTTTTTTTTTTTTAATATATGTACTTTTTATTGTATTTTAGGTTTGGGGGTACATGTGAAGAACATGCAAGATTGTTGCATAGGTACACACATGGCAGTGTGATTTGCTGCCTTCCTCCCCATCACCTATATCTGGTATTTCTCCCCATGCTA
>PVKV010037401.1:0-14830 GCA_004027835.1 Alouatta palliata
TTTTTTTTTTTTTTTTGAAACGGAGTTTCACTCTTGTTACCCAGGCTGGAGTGCAATGGCGCGATCTCGGCTCACCGCAACCTCCGCCTCCTGGGTTCAAGCAATTCTCCTGCCTCAGCCTCCCGAGTAGCTGGGACTACAGGCACGTGCCACCATGCCCAGCTAATTTTTGTATTTTTAGTAGAGACGGGGTTTCACCGTGTTGGCCAGGATGGTCTCGATCTCTTGACCTCGTGATCCGCCTGCCTCGGCCTCCCAAAGTGCTGGGATTACAGGCGTGAGCCACCGCGCCCGGCCCTGCCTCTATTTTTCATAGCGATTACATCTTCCTGGATAGAAGTCACAGCTAACATGACGATCTCCCTATTTGCTTTACTCTTTTTCTTTTTTGAATGTTGGGTGATATTCTGAGAGGAAGTGGTTCAATTTTCTAGTATAAAACCAGTCTTCCAGTACACAGATTCATTTGGAAAGATATGAGATGTTTTTCTGACTTTTCCCTGTTCTGTGTTTTTGAGTTTTGATATTACGATAGCATTAGACAAAATATGGTAATTATTTTCTCTATTTTGTATTGTTTTCTCCTTTATGAATCCTGTTTAATATACATTGAGGTTACTTGGGCTTTTTGCCAGTTTCTTATTTTAGTTTACGATCTATTTTTTGTTTTCCTGTGTGTGTTTCTCCTGCCATCTTTAGTATTTTTAGGAGATAGTAGAATGTAAGTTTCTATATTGATTTCATTCTGAACGAGTTGTCCCCAATTTATAATCCAAAACGTTTTCACATAGATGACAATCACTTTGTTTACTTATATTTATAAATTCTTAGATTTAACTCTTGAGAGATAAAATGTGTTCTGTTGGGCCGGGCGCGGTGGCTCACGCCTGTAATCCCAGCACTTTGGGAGGCCGAGGCGGGTGGATCACGAGGTCAAGAGATCGAGACCATTCTGGTCAACATGGTGAAACCCCGTCTCTACTAAAAATACAAAAAAATTAGCTGGGCGTGGTGGCACGCGCCTGTAGTCCCAGCTACTCGGGAGGCTGAGGCAGGAGAATTGCTCAAACCCGGGCGGCGGAGGTTGCGGTGAGCCGAGGTCGCGCCACTGCACTACAGCCTGGCGCTTGGTGACGGAATGAGACTCTGTCTCAAAAAAAAAAAAAAAAAAAAAAATGTGTTCTGTTGGAAGTTGAGAGAAGACCTGCTTTAATTTTTCAAGCATGAAAGAAAGGAGTAAGGACATTTTAGAACTGTTATGTTTCCACTATCACCAACTGGAAATCTGAAAACATTCAAGAAAAGTGATGGACGTGCAGTCAGATGCACCTCAGAGGAAAGGTACAATCATTTTTTTTTTTTTTTTTTTTTTAATGGAGTCTCACTCTGTCATTCAGGTTGGAGTGCAGGGGCATAATCTTGGATCACTGCAACCTTCGCCTCCCAGGTTCAAACGATTCTCCTGACTCTGCCTCCTGTATAGGCATTCCAGGCAGGCATTCCAGGAAGGTGACGCAATTCCCAGCTGTTTTTTGTATTTTTAGTAGAGATGGGGTTTCACTATGTTGGCCAGGCTGGTCTGGAATTCCTAATCTCAAGTGATCTGCCCACCTTGGCCTCCCAAAGTGCTAGCATTATAGATGTGAGCCATCGCACCCAGCCTACTATTTATTTTTTATGTTTGTTGCTGAAGTATAAATGTTGGATGTTAGTCCTTTTTCTTTCTTTCTTTTCTTTCTTTCCTTCCTTCCTTCCCTCCTTCCTTTCCTTTCCTTTCCTTTCCTTTCCTTTCCTTTCCTTTCCTTTCCTTTCCTTTCCTTTCCTTTCCTTTCCTTTCCTTTCCTTTCCTTTCCTTTCCTTTCCTTTCTCTCTCTCTCTTTCTTTTCTTTTCTTTTTTTAATGGAGTTTTGCTCTTGTCGCCATGCAATGGCGTGATCTTGGCTCACTGCAACCTCTGCCTCATGGGTCCAAGCAATTCTCCTGCCTCAGCCTCCCAAGTAGCTGGGATTACAGGCACCTGCCACCAAACCCAGCTAATTTTTGTATTTTCATTAGAGACAAGGTTTCACCATGCTGGCCAGGCTGATCTCCAACTCCTGACCTCTGGTGATCCACCCGCTTCAGCCTCCCAAAGTGCTGGGACTACGGGCATGAGCCACCATGCCTGGCCCAAATGTTAGTCCACTTTTGATTAGCTTGATTTCCATCAATAGAAAGCCAAAATATCAGAAACCTCACTTTACTTAACATACTCTCAATACGAAAAGTCATCCTTACTTGGGATCAGTAAGGAATCCCAATACTGTGTGTCGTCTGGTAAGCAACGACCGAAAGTCAATAGCAAGATTAGGATTAGCATCATATGCCAAATAACCGCATGTTCGTCAGTTATCCAACAGATCATTCTATCAGCTTGAGAATGTTGATAGCATTCACCACAAAGAACATAGAAAGCTAATTTGTGACTTTATGTTAGAAAAGCTCCTGTATCAGTTGTAGTGGATCACTTAAGTGAAGTTGAGCAATGACATCTAGGATGGTGGTCACTAACAGAGAGATATTCAAATTTAGGGTTAAATTTTTTTAAATTAAATAAGATGAAAATTCAGTTCTTCACTCACATTAGCCATATATCAAGTGGCCTATGGTTAGGGGGCAACTATGTATTAGAAAACAAAAATGTAGCAGGCAATTATATTAAATGGCTTCTGATCTAGAGCTTTGTGTGGAGCCAGGATATGGAATCAGACATACCTTGGCTCAACTTTTGAATCTTCTATTTATAAGACATATAATATGTACTCATTATTTAATTCCCCCTGCCTCAGTTTTTCTGTCAGCAAATTGTATATAACATATTTACCAAATGAAATTTTTGTTAAATTTTAAAAAATGCTTGGGACTGATTCTGTCATTTAATAAGTCTTCAATAAAATCAGCTATTTTTTAAAATAATAATAATTAGTTAAATGCAAAGTCACAATTTCAAGAGAGGTATTTTAAGAAAACCGTTTGTCAGTATACCTGCATCTCTAATTTTTTGTGTTTACCTGCCAGTGCTGATATATTTGTTGCATTTAATATATACTTTGAACATGGTGTTTTTAGATAGATGATGTTTTTATAATTTTCATTTTGTCTTTTTAACTTCAGCCAGTTCTTGTATAAATTGATAAAATTCATTAATCATAAATTTCAGAATAAATATTTAATAAGAAAAATATAGAATTTCCTACTTCATATCTTTGGATATACCTAGACTGAAAAAGAGATATATTATGCAAGATATAAATGGAAACAAAATAGAAAAGTTTAAGAACCATGTAAAAGCTTTTCTTTATGAAATTCATCAGTGTTATGTCACTTTTTTATGAGTACTTTGAAATTATTGAATATACCCAGTAATTCTTATTTAAATAATAGAAAAGCAATACTTTTACGTTCAAAATTCTATGAAGGAGAAAGAGTAATAGAGTGAGTTGTGTAGTATGACAAAGCCAATATAAATAGATTTATGCAAATTGACATATATTACTTTTCTTAATTAGAGCAAGTAAGGAAGAAGATGGTTATCTACATATATGCCAGACACAGCAATTATGTACTGAGAATACAAACATAAACTTTTCCTTAGCCATGTACTTTGAAAGCTTAAATATAGAGAAAGGAGTCAAAAAAGTGAACTAACTCAGCTTTCAGAATGAAAAGTGATAAGTTAGCCTGTGGTGAAGTAAGTACTGTAAAGAAAAAGAGAGGGAAATATAAATTAAACTGAGATGTGTTGGAAAGACCCATCCATATTTTTCACCCAGTGGTATGCTTAAATTAATTATTAAAGAACGATAAGCATTTCAATAGTAGTCAAAGATGGGGCATGAACCAATCAAAAGACTAATTCAGGAAGAAGAACTGCAAACAGTTCAATACAAAGATTTTAAAGTATTGTGTCGAAGTATGACAGGAATGTCTAAACAGTTAAAATGAGATCAGATCTTAAAGGAACTTATGTATGAAGCTGAGGGCAATGATATAACGAAAGTTATTTGAAGTCTTTGAAGATTTTTGACTATGGACATGACTTAATCATACTAGACTTCAAAAAAAAAAAAGGACATTGGCAGAAGTGTGGTAGATTCGAGAGTGGAAACAACACAGGCAGAAAGTTCTGTTAGGTCATATCATATTAATACAGAAAATGAAGACCAGGACCAAAATGTTGGCTGCGAGAAGTAGCAAAAAAAATGTAATAGTAATTTGTAAAATATGGTGATTAATTGAATATGAGAAGTGAAAGAGATATTCATAACATTTTAAATTCTAAATGATATATGTGAAATTAAATCATAAAATTCTATATTAATCAAATGTCATTATTTGACTTTAATCATTATTTTTAGGAGGAACCTATTCATGAACATACTATCAAAAGCATATTTACAAAACTGTGGACTTCATAACAGTACATTTAAAAAAATAGTCCAAAGACTTATGAAATGTATGAATTGCATCATGGTTACTTTGGGTGACAGGTCATGGAAAGTAAACATCTGGAAGTTCAACGGACAGACTAAATTCTGGCAACAGATTCTTTATTTTTATAAAGACAAAGGAATATTGTGAGAGTTAAATAATCATCTATTGGTTAATAAAATTATCAGTGATTAAGATAATCTTTTAGAATCTATATTCAAGAAATAAAATATAATTTTATTTCAAATTTTATTTTTATAATGTATTTTAATATAGTCCATATTATAGTTTTTCAAAACATTTTTCAACATAAAATAATAATGTTATTTGGTTGTGAAATTTAAAATAGTGCTGATTGTATTTATTAGTTGATATTGGCAGATTATTAACCATGGCCTAATTTCTATGATGTCTAAAATAAATCCTATGTTTGGTGAAGATAGACAATGAATGGGATTTTGTGCATGTATAAACCCACATATGTGTGGGTTTACATATGTGATGAGATTATTTCCTTAATTTCCTAGTCTAATAATTTTTCAGAGTCTACATGTATAGGAATTACACTTCCAAAATACCACAGCCATATGTAAACATATGTAAACCCACATATGTGTGAGTTTACATATGTGATGAGATTATTTCCTTAATTTCCTAGTCTAATAATTTTTCAGAGTCTACATGTATAGGAATTACACTTCCAAAATACCACAGCCACACCATGCCTAGTACAATATTGTTGTGATTTAAGGAGGCTCAAGTAACAAGACCTCCCCTATCATCACCCCACCGCCCCACATAGAATATCTGGTGTGTTTAGAATATTTCTTCTCTATTCTTTACTTTTTCATGGAGAGGAGCTTCCATTAGAGTATTATCCTGGTCATTGTCCTAGCTCCTCACTGACCTTTATTAGGTATCTTAGTCTGCTTCTGTTACAACAAAATACCTGAGACTGGCTAATTTATAAAAGAAATGTTTATTTGGCACAGGGTTCCCGAGGCTAGTAAGTTCAAAATCAGGCAGCTGCACCTGGTGAGGACCTCATGCTGCGTCCTACCATGGTGGATGGCATCGCATGGAAGGAGTGCATGCACAAAAGACAAAACACGAAGGGCAATGTTGCTTTCTAACCTAATCTTGTGATATCTAAGCCAGTTCCATGAGCTCTAAAACTCACATACTCCTCAGAGATTTCGCTAACCCCTTCATGATGGAGGATCTCTCATGACCCAATTGCCTTTTTTTTTTTTTTTTTTTTGAGATGGAATTTCTCTCTTGTTGCCCAGGCTGGAGTGCAATGGCACCATCTTGGCTCACTGCAACCTCCCCCTCCAGGTTCAAGCAATTATCCTGCCTCAGCCTCCCCAGTATCTGGGACTAGAGGCACACATCACCACACTAGGCTAATTTTGTATTTTTTAGTGGAGACAGGTTTCTCCATGTTGGTCAGGCTGACCTCAAACTCCCTACCTCAGGTGATCTGCTGGCCTCAGCCTCCCAAAGTGCTGGGATTACAAGTGTGAGCTACTGGCCCCACCCCCAAATGTTCCTTAAAGTTCTCAGCATCTCAACACCAAGCTCCAATGGCAGTTTTGGCAGGGAAAAGTCATATTCCAGCCATTGCAAATGGGAAAGAAACTATCTGACATAAATTTGGTAAGACTAATAGAGATCAGTGTTCAAGCTCTCCTGATTCCCTTTGGGATCTGTCTCCTAAAAACAATTCTGTAATTCTACACTTTAATTTTGCAGGCTATGCTCAACAAATGGGATTGGCTAGTGACTGGAGATATAATTGTAATTAGGTATATCTACAGACCTAAGCCACAGTTTAAAAGTATTGTTCTTATCATAAAATGCTGTTTTCATTACTAACTCTTCCTTTTATTTGTCGTTCAGTTTCAAATCTAGGCAAGGAAAAGGAAGATGGGCATTATTTATAAAACCTTCAAAATTCCAACATATAGCATTTAATTTTAGAGCAGAAAATCTGTTTTGTTTTGATTTTCCTGTAATCTCTTCTAAGAATGCACAACTAGTCAGTATAGTCAGTTTAGAAAAACAAATAAAAGGGTAGTATTATACTGGAAAATATGAGAGATGTAAACACGTGAGTTCTAGTGTAGGACCTGTCACTATGTAATGTTGACACTTGGCATATGTAATTTATGGTTTTTTATTAGTATGTTCCATGAGAACTTAATTTGTAAAATGATAGGGTCATATCAGATAACCACAGAGTTTCTTTTTAATTCTGAAATCCTTTATAAATATCAATGAAATTCTTTCTTAAAACAAAACCATCACTAAAAATATTAAGTACATAAATACAAATAATAAAAATAAAAATAACAGGTCTCATTTTAATAGATAATAATGACAACGTTTTTATTGTCTAAAATTGTATGGACTATATTAATGAAAAAGTCTTCTATGTACTTTTTATCCACACAATGTAAATTTGCTTTTCAGGGCTGTGATGATATCCTTCCAAGATTAGAACATTAGTAAATAAGATTGAATTTCTAACAACTAAAAGGAGTTTATTCCACAGCCAAGTAAATGATCCGTAAAATCGCTTTACACCAATGGTTTCTAATTGAAATTTAGTAACCTTAATTTCACCAGCTGTTCTTATTGGAATAGAAAACATCACGAAAAACACAAAGCTGCATACAGGGATTTACAAACACATGTTATAGGTGGTCAAGCAAGATCTTAAAACAATAAACTTTCTGTATTGAAGGCAAGGTTTTTTTCTTATTTTACTACATATTACTACTCTGGGTAAGGAGTATTTTTTTAAAAACAGTACGATTTTATGTGCACAAAGATTTGTAAAATAATATTTAGAGGTTCATTAAGAATATAGTTCAAAGTAGCATATTGTGTTTTTTCTATTATGATTCATTATGAACTATGAATCAGATGCTACCATAATTTTAATCTGAAAATTATATTTACATATTTGTCTACTTGTATGTTCAAAACATTTGAAAATGTTGCTATGCTTAAATATTTAAGAAATTCATTTATTGTTTTCTGTTTTCCCTTGACTTAGGCATATTTCCTAAGCAAGTAAGAGTCAGGATATACTAGAAAACAATATAATAAAAATAAGTTTAGAAAATGAAAAAGCTTTTAGTGTATAGTTGATAGATCCTAGTCAATAACTTTTCCCAAATGTTTTGAGATAAATGGGCTCTGAACATGTCTGGGTGCCTATTGAGTTTCCTTAATAAATTCATGTTCATTTACCTGCATGTACTTTCTCCTACCTTTTTTATTTTTATTTCACCTACTAATATGCTTTCTCCTTTGTTTTTCCTTTTAGAAAATGAATTCTCTTATTATTCATTGAGAAAATAAAATATGGCAGTTTGAAAACTGTGTATCTACCCATTATTAAATATCTATGCATTCCTATTTATTTTCTCCTAATTCCCTCCTGATAAAACAGGAAAAGTTTCTCTCATGCCAAAGGCTTATACTTCCAGTGCTATAGATTAGACGTTTTTCTATCTTCTCACATATTTAACCCCTTCAGTACTTTTTCTCATGCATTTTGAACTCTATCTACTGTATTGTTTCTACAATCATATATGCTATCATTTTTAAAATAAGTCAACTCACTTTAAAAACTCACCTTCCTTCATTCAAGCTATGATCCTATTTCTGGGCTCTCTTCATAAGCTGTCTACATATAATGCATGCTTTCCCATTTGTCTTTCACTCCCCATGTTACCCCCAAATCATCTCCTCTCACGCTTGTCAAAAGTCCATCAAACAATAATGTTTCTTTCCAACAGAAATGTTGATTTCAATGTAGCTAAAGGCAATGGTTATATTTCAGTCTTCATATTGTTCACCTTTATTTCTTATTTTTCACAATGAATTCCTCACACTATTTGGCCTCTGAATCTCAATGATCATGCCATCAACAATTGTCATTGCTTTTTATCAATGTTTTTTGCTACCTTTTTCTCTGAAGGGTTGATGTCATGGAAAGCCAGTTAAAACAGCATAAAATGAAATTCAGCATCTCATATAAAAAAGTCCAAGTGTCAATCAAAATCACATGTCATACTCTAACCAAATGACAAACAACAACCAATAGTTGGAAAATCCAAGGTGACAGAGATTCTAGAATTAAACAATCATGATAAAAAGGTTTCAGTGAACAATTATTAACCTAACTTGAAAGAGCAAAAATTTAAAAGTATCAGCAAAGAAATATACAGTGTAAAGAAGAAGCAAACAGGAAGTTTTGAACTGAAAAATATAATTATCAAAATAATAATCGTAAAACTCAATAAGTAAGATGAATGGGAAATCAGAAGAGATATCAGAAAGAATGAGGGACAGGTAATATAAAAAAAAGGAGAAATGACCCAATCTGGACAAAATGGAGAAAATAAAATAGAAATAATGAACAAAGCCTTGAGTACCTGTGACAATATAACCATAGATTCAAATTTCTGTCATAGTAATAGCAGAAGGGGGAAAAAAGAGAAAGTTTGGAAAACTATGTCTAAAAACTTTCAAAATTTTAAACTGTTATAAACCTACAGATATAAGAAACTAAGAGAATAACAAATATTTTTTAAAAAAGAAATAAGAAATTATGTCATCAAGATGCGTATTAGTTTAGGTTTTGAAATCTGATGATAAAAATATCTGAAAGGTACCCAGACTTTGACAACTTGACTGTAAGGGGAAAACACTTTGAAAGACAACAAATTTATCTTCAAACATCAAGGATATCAGAAGGAATTGGAACTACGTTTTTCAAGGAGGGCTGACAAGACTGTTAACTCAGAATCTTATACTCAGAAAAAAAAAGTACTTCAGAAATAAAGGAGAAATCAACATATCAGCAGATGAAGTATTTAACACCAATTACCAGTTTGGCCTATCCCAAAAGAATGGCTTAAGGAAGCTCCCTAAACATAAGGATTTTTTTTTTTAAAGGTCTATTGGAGTCTCAAGGTGGAAGACAGAACATGGTAAGCAAAAATGTGATAAATACAGTAGGTTTTTCTTACAGTAGGTGGTTGATTTGAAGCAACAGTTTTAACACTGTCCAATGCGGTTAAGCTAATTATGTTCTAAAAGGAGAATAGTGAAGAACTGTAACATTTGTATAGCTTAACTGCTATACAAATTAACCAATAAAATTAACCAATAAAATAATCAATTAACCAATAAAATAATTAGCCAATAAAATAATTAACCAATAAAATAATTAACCAATAAAATAATCCTACCAGTAAACTGTGATATACAATATCTACAGGGACCACACACACACACACACAGTTATTATAGGTAAATAAAAACAAAATGCCAAACATTTAAGGTAACTCACTGAAAGGCAGAAAAATGAAAACAGAGAACAAAAAATGAGAAGAACAAACAGAAAATAGGAAATAAAATGAAAGACATAAGCCCTAACAGATTATTAAATATAAATGGCTAAATGCAAAAAGTAAAAGACAAATTGGCAGAGGGGATTCAGAATTATGACCCAGCTATATGCTGTATATAAGAAACTCATTTCAGATATGATATAGGAAGTTTGAAAATAAATCCATGGAAAAAGATACATCACAAAATATTAAAAAAAACAGGAGTGGCTATATCCTATCAGATGAAGTAGACCACAGTGCAAATAAAAATACTGGAAGCAAAGTGGGAAATTTTATAATAATAAAAGGGTCAATATATCAAGAAAACATAGCAATATGCACCAAAAATCTATAACTAAAAAATTAAAAATATAAAATCATATAATATTAAAAATAGACCTAAATCTTATACCAAATACAAAAGTTAACACAAAATGGATTATGGAATTAAATACAAAATGTAAAACTACATGTCTTAAAAACGAATACAGGAGAAAATCTACAGAGTTCTAGGGGTAGGCAAGGAGTTCAGAGATGACACCAAAAATACTATCAGAGAAGGAAAAATTCATAAATTGGACTTAATCAAAATTTAATATTTTGTCATGTAAAAAAATCTATTAAGAGAATGGAAAGACAAGCTACAGAGTGGAAGCAAATATTTGCCAACCACCCATCCAGTATCAGACTTGTATCTAAAACATGTAAGGAATTCTCAAAACTCAATTATAAAATATAATTCAATGTTAAAATGGCGACAGACAGAAATTTTACTGCAGAAGATAAACAGATGGCAAATAAGCTTATGGAAAGATGTTCTATATCATTAACCAATAGGAGAATTCAAATTAAAACCACAATGAAATAATAAAACCTATTTGTATGTCAAAAAAAATTACACTACCAATTGCTGTTGAGGATACAGAGAAAATGGATCACTCCTATATTGCTATTGTGAAAGCAAAAGTGTACAACTCCTCCAGAAACAATTTGATAGGTTTGTTTATTATTTTCTTTTTAAATTAAACATTAAATTAACAGAAGGCATAACAATTGCATTACTGGGCATTTATCAAAGAGCAGTGAAGACTTACATTCATTTAATTTAATTTAATTTAATTTAATTTAATTAAACATTAAATTAACAGAAGGCATAACAATTGCATTACTGGGCATTTATCAAAGAGCAGTGAAGACTTACATTCATGCAAAAACCTTCAGACAAATATTTATAGTTGTTTGCTTATAACAGCAAAACTTGTAAAAGACTCTGGTGTACTTAAACAGGTTAATGGTTAAATAAAGTGCTATATTTATAGCAATAAGTGCTATTTAACAGTAAAAAGCAATGCATCAACCTGGAAAAGTTTCCAGGGAACTACACTAAGCAAAAATTTTAAAAAATCCCTGATAAATAGATGGATGGATGGATGGATGGATACATACATACATACATACGAGAGAGAGAGAGAGAGAGAGAGAGAGAGAGAGAGAGAGAGAGAAGAAATGCAGAACAAACTAGTAGTTGTCAGAAATTAAGTTGGAAGAGTGTAGAAAGATAAGTGAATGTGGCTATAAAAGGGAAAAATGAAATATTTTTGTGGTGATGAAAATGTTCTCTATCTTGACTATTCCAATGTCGTATCCTGATTGTGATATTGTACTACAGTTTACTAAGTTGTTGTCATTATGGGAACCTGGAAAAAGGGTACATAGGATCACTCTGTGTTATATGTAACAACTGCCTTACTAAATTATTTAAAAAAATATCTGTACCTTAACCATTTTTTAAAAGAAAAAGCAAAGGAATGAAGAATATAAAGAAGGAAGAAATAAAAGAAGCAAGGGAAGACAAACTTGCTCACCTCTCTGAAAAGCTTGTTGATGTTGAGCATTAGGATTTGACCCACAAATCAATTTCCCAGAGATACTTCCATAGCCACTTAACTTATTACATTTCCTTCTATTTATACACCCTCACAGCAGTCTGTTGTTGTCTTTCTTCACATTTGAAAAAAAATATTCTTACATATTTCTATGTATCTAGCTTTTCCTTTAGACTGCAAGTTGTTTGAATGCAGGCACATATTGATTTTGTACTCTCTTTTCTGATGTCTAGAATGATATCTAGTTACAAAATAGATCAATGTTGCCCTATAGAAATATAAGCCATATATATATTATTTTAAATTTTCCAAAATTCACATTTTTTCAAAAAGTAGAATAAAGACAGATGAAAATAATTTTAACAATACATGTTTTAAATCTAATATGCCCAGCATATGAGTAGTTAAAAGTATTAATATTCTATTTCATTCTATTTTTCATATATCTTTGAAATGCAGTATGTATATTAGATTTATGACAGCTTGCAATCTGAGTAATCCACACTTGATGGGCTCAGTAGACATAACTGGCTACTAGGTACTGTATTGGAGTGTATGGAAATAGATGTTTGTGAATACTTATTGAAGAAAGAGTTGGAGAGTGGAGGGAAGTGAAAGGGAGGATGAAAGAAAGAAAAGGAATATTTAGAAAGTGAAGGACATAGCAGAGATAATAATTTAATACTTCTTCCTAAAAATACTGATCACAAGGATCAATTATATGGCCTTTCAGAGACAAAAGATCTCAGTATTAAGGCTATTGCTTATGTGAATTTTAATTCTAATTTATATAATAATATAAATAATGCCAAATTTTTGTTGTTGTTGTATGAATAGTGTTTACAAAGAACCTAGCATAAGGATGTATAATATAATGAACTCTAAATTAATATTGACCATTATATATGAAAATAATATATATTTATACTACTTTATTGCATTTTCTTTGCTGTTCCTTCTCTCTATCCATTAGAATGGGCAGATTTGCCTATATTTTGTTCTGTGACACAAAGGAACATGTATCAAGGAAAGAAAATATGTTGTGCCTGTTACTCTGCACAAATTCACAGTCATTTCTTCATATGACCCACATTTCCAGTATTGAATTTTAAATTTACTGAATTTTATTTGTTATTATGCATAGGTTTAATGCCTTGAAAACATCTTTCTCTCAGTATCTTCTAAATTAAACCTTCATGTTTTTCTGCTGTTTAATAAGCCAGATTGCGTGTTTATTTTGGATCAAACTTACCTGTTTGAATTATGGGTTAAAATGTACCAGTTCTACGGTTTTTCTCAATGTACTTAATCTCATTATCTCAGCTTTCCTAGTAAGAGATGGTAACAATAGCAATGCAAAAGCATCCCTAGCAAGACTCACAATCTAGTAGCAACATAAAAATTGATAGCTATTATAAATTGCATAATTGTTTTTCAAATCTCAATCTTAATTTGCACTACTTTATTATTCCATCGCTCTGTGTTCTTACAGTCTTTCTTCATGATGGATTCTTCCAGTGCTAGGTGGTGTGTGTGTGTGTGTGTGCATATGTGTAAGAGAGGGAGACAGTGAAAAAGAATGAGAAAAAAATAGATGTTTTCTGCTTTTGTTTAGATAAAGTAGCTCTCTTCCTTCTATAGTTAAATGTATGTTAAAATTTCTTCTATAATTTCCCTCTCACCACCATGCACATTGTTGATGGATATATTACTTATCACTTTTTGTTCATATTTATGAAATGAACAAAGTGTGGTTTATGAATACAGACTTTCTGAGACTCTCATAAATTGGCATAGGAACTAACAGGATTCATTGATGAAAGGAATACAAAAGCATTGATTAAATAAAAATCCTAGTACTTGACTCTTCAGGAATCAATTTACAAGAGAGTGAGGTTATGTGCATTTTTTCAGCTTATAAAATGTGTTTATTAATGTCAGCAGTGATGCTCCCATTACAGATAAAAGAAGGTCAGAGCTGAAGTCCTGTGGTGCTTTGAGTTAAAGTAAGTAGTCCAGGCACATCAAATCTTGCTCTTCATCAAACATGCTGTGTGCCCACGTCCAGAAAAAAATTAAAGGGTAAAGCTATTTATGTTACAATTTCAGCAAGTTCCATTTTGCTGTCTTTGCCACGGGCTTTATATTGGCCATTTTAATTAACTTTGTATCTCTTTATTGCCCTTCCATTGTTGTTAGAAGTATATGTTGGCAAATCATCTTGCATATTTAATGAGCAGGTTTTATAAGTTCATTAGAAAATCACAGTATTCAGTAGCTTTTAATTTTCAGCATGAAAACGTTTTCTTCTACAAAATAAATTTTAAAAATTATTTGCAAACTGGTATATATGAGGTTTAATATTTTACAATACACATCCATTTAGATACACTCATGTACATGTAATAGGAAACATTTTAGGTCTCATAATACCTTTTAAGATTCTGCTACATGTTTCAGAAAAACTTTTGCATATTTGTTTTCTGTTGCTTTAGTTGTAATTAATATTTCACTTATCACCTACAAATGAGAAAATAAAACAGAGATAAACAATATATACTGTTTTATACAATCCCATTAAATACCAAGTAACTTCATAATAAGCTGTCCAAAGTCTTACAGAAATTTAAATAGAGAAATGGAGTTGAAGAATTGATTCAGAAAAGAATACAGAAATGTAGAGTCACACTCCAATAATCTCTGCCACAGATAAAATATTGCAACTATTTTGCAAGCTATGTATATATAGAGTTTGTACTGTATATTACATATTATATAACATTATATATAGTTTATATATATATATATAAAATTATATATTAAAAAATTGTACATACAAAATTTTTTTTTTTTTTTTTTTTGAGACGGAGTTTCGCTCTTGTTACCCAGGCTGGAGTGCAATGGCACGATCTCGGCTCACCGCAACCTCCGCCTCCTGGGTTCAAGCAATTCTCCGGCCTCAGCCTCCCGAGTAGCTGGGACTACAGGCACTTGCCACCATGCCCAGCTAATTTTTGTATTTTTAGTAGAGACGGAGTTTCACCATGTTGACCAGGATGGTCT